>MU158871.1:148927-178696 GCA_015888305.1 Antheraea pernyi
GGAATGCCGCGTACATAACTCAGTTGTCTATATCTATGATTCATTTGTCCTAATAAATTGTAATAAAATTCTGGAAGTATAAAAGGCATCACTGAAATAACTTGTTTGTTTTATATTTCACTGAATAATTGCTTTCTTTTTTGTTTTAAAAGCCGTTTCGTGCTTTAGCCTCATCGCGAGGTATTATATGGTGATTGATTACCACGATTTTGTATTGAATGGCTTCGTGTATTATCCTACCAGTAAAGAATAACACAATTCATCGCTTTATGCGCTGGGAAATTTTAACTCTTGTTGATAAAACACTGTTGATCCTCTCTCTCTACAGAGGAAATATATGCAGTCATGAAGGTGGAGTATCGTACAAGTATAGAAAAACACAGTTCGTCGCTTTATACGCTGGGAAATGTTAACTCTTGTTGATAAAACACTGTTCTTCTTCACTCTACAGAGGAAATATATGCAGTCATTATGGTAGGCCGAAAGGTGTCAAACTGGATGGTTCCTGCCACGTACCTGAAGACACACCAGACACAGTGACTATATTTTCGTTTGTCATGTTGCGGAATCAGCTTTTTTATCTAAGAGACTTATGGGCATGAGAGTGATGTCTGCCGATGGATTGTGGATATTTTCATGGACGCAGTCGTTTTTGGATTGTACAGTGCCATAAGGGGAAAGGTCCTATAATTGTGTTGTATTACAGTTAAAAAGGTATGAAAAGGCTAAGAGCTTGTCCAGATGAGACGTTTTACGCGCGAGTCGACTTGCGCGTAGACACTCGCGCGTACCCGAGATACTAGAGCTACATATATCCCGTCCAGATGGTGCGGCGCGTTTCCTAACTCGCGCGTAAAACGCGTGCAATGAACGAGACTCTCGAATCGCGCGTAGTACGCGCGAGCGCCGCGCGCCTTGAGATCCTCGGGCGCCATTGCTGCGTCCAGTACTACTTTTTTTTTTTTAAGTAGCACGGCAAAATGACTACACTGTACCTGATGGTAAGCACAGTACAATCCAAAAACAATGGCGACCACCGAGTGACACACTATCCATCGCCGGTCGCCACTGTCATGCCGGCCTGCGAAATGCTGGATATGCATAGGCTGATCCCGAAACGCGACCCGCAGAAGCAAATCACTATGACGGGCTTTTTCGCCATATACATGGTGGTTGTGACCCAGTCAGGCTGTAAAACCCTACCACCCCGCTTTCGCCATTGCCTCGTTCGTTATTCAGCAGGGTGCACCACATGCAGGTGAGGTTGGCTTGAGTGTCTCAAGTGTTAGATGTTATTCGACACCCCTTACACTCCTTTTTTTATTGTAGCACGGCACTACGCGCGAGTCTGTGACGAGTCGACATAGTCAGCAGTCGTCTATCCGTACGACGTATGCGACGTTTCCTAGGGTAGAAACGCACGTTAAAACGCGGTATCTGGACAGGCTCTAAATACTTACTGTTAAAAACTAAAAACTATAGGTTTTAGCGTTTGACCACATCCGTTGTAAATGGTGGCCAAGATAGGGACCACTTTGTTAGAATTTTCTATGGAGTGTTTGTGGCATCTCAGAATTCATGGTCTGTGGTATTCCATTCACTTCACTTATGCACAATAAACAAACTATATTACATAAAACACCACTATTTTTATACAATATATAGTCAAGTAACACAAGACTATGAACAAAAAATAAAATCCACTGCACGACAGACCAAGATCCCGCCAAAAACTCCGTTACTGTTATTTTAATGACGACGCGACTTAAGTACGAGAGAAAAGTAGATAAGTAAATGGACTCCATACATTCATATGATTTTATTAGACACTATTTTTTTTTACATTGGGTTCCACGCGGACGGAGTCGCAGCCACAGTTGGTTTGTGATAAAAACAAAATAACCACCGACTTCACGATTTTCGAATATATTCTTTTCTTCTTCTTCTTACCCTTATCCCACATAAGTAGGGTCGGTACAACATGTTGGTATGTATGTTGGTATATACCACAACATGAGAAACATGAGATTTGGCTTAATTTTTACGATCGGCCGCCTGCCTGACATCAACCCTCCTTGGGATTATTTTGTTGTACCACTGTATTTATGATTATTATTATATAGTTACGAAGTCTGATGGGCTCTTTTAGCCTTACAATTGTTTGTTCCGGTTAATAACGAAGTTCTTTAAGATTATGGTTTGCTTGTTATATTGCCATTTTGACTTGCCAACTTTAGACTATTCCCGAGGACTGCATTTTTTTTAGGGTATGGGTTTCAGAATTTTCTCACTAATAGTAATACAATATTATATATAATAAACCATTATAAAAATATAAGATAGGAAAACTATAACAGAAAAAAAATGTATTAATATTAGAATAGTTGATTCGTCATGTCATATTAAATCTATGACAGATAAAGGAAAGACGTTACGAGAACAATCTCCCCGAATTCCTCAAGAAGCACTCACTGTAGTAATATAATAATAGCTTTCTGTCGCAACTGACAACGCATTTTTACCTTGTCATAAGTTGAACAGATTTATTTACATATCATTTTATTACTTTATTATATTCTGTATTCATTAAGTGATTTGACAGAACAATTGACCCGTTGGATATTTTTTTAAGACCTAGATCTCAAAATGGCGGATCAAGTTTTTCAATTTTTTTAATTATAATTTTGCATTACATAACTTGTTCTTATTCAAAATTTTTAAATTTTATAACGAATATATATATTTTTTTAATTTTATGCTGCGATCAATATATTCACCGGTGCATAATAAAGTCTACATTCGTTTGTGTGGAACTTAAACCCTTATGGTTTTGGATAGTCGAAATGAGGCCCCCCCTCATCGTAGGGTTAATTGGGATGAGGTGTTTCGAGAGACGATACATTCCGAACGGCTGAGATAAATCCATATCCTTGAATGCAGTAGCTTCATATATTGTCAATATTATACAAAATTCTTGCTAATTGCTACATTGCTAATTCATGCTAAAACAAGGGATATACAATATAATAGTTTTTTCAAATATATACTTTGCTCGAGTCTTCTTTCTTCTGTCGGAAAGAAATCTAATTAACATTTAATTAAGCGTATACTTACCCCAGTGGCGTAACTATGCCATGTAAGGACCAAAAAAAATTGAATGGGGCACTAAAATGGTTACTGCAGAACTCGTGGTCTCTGGAGCCGGGGATATCATAAGGGCGATGGCCCATTGCATTTTGCCATCTCTGCCACCCTATACTTTTTTTTTTGCGTGTGGAAATCCTTTATGGTTACGCCACCCGCTCGGGGGAGAGGGTGGTTTATGTCCGACTCGCCCAGACTAAAACCCCATGGTGTATCGACAGACCGTTTAGTGGGGGCGGCAAAGCATCGTTCAAGCTAATCAACCTTGTGGAGCCGCGCCCACGGTCCGTCCGGCGGAAGATGGCCGCCGGGCTCCTACCTATAGAGGGACAGACCGGGTACACACCGGCTGCCCTCCCTCGTCCACCGGACCTGTGTAATGAGGAGATGGGCGCCCCGGCCCATCCCCTCAAGTCTGGCTACGGTGGCGGGAGGAGTCCTAAACTCGTACACAACGGCGAAAACTCCTGCCTCCAGCTCCCAAGGCAGGGAGCCGGCGAGCGTGAAGGCTGCCGCCGAGGACACCGATACGCCCGGATTGCCCTCAGTGCCACCGTGCGCTGCGAATTGCGCAAATATCAGAGCGCCTCCCATGTGACCCCATGCGGCAGGGTGGTGAAGGCGTTGGCGATGTCAAGGGACACCGCCAAAACCCTCTCCCTCTGGGAGGTCGCCTCTGCTGACAGCGACTTCAGGAGGCACAGGGCGCCCACCGTGGAACGCCCTGCCCGGAAGCCATACTGCGCGTCCGCCAGATTCGGCCCCACGCCCTCTAGGTGCTGGACGACCCGGGAGGAGATAATCCTCTCCAGCACCTTCCCGGCGTCGTCCAACAGGACGAGGGGCCGAGACGCGGACGCGCAGTCCGGAGGGCGGCCTCGGGAACTGCTCGACCGAAAGACACCGGTCGAACAGCTCCCGAAGCCACCCCCCTAATTGGCCCAAGGCGAGGCCGAGCACCTGACCCGGGACCCCATCAGGGCCGAGCGCTCTACGACGGTTGAGGAGGCGCTCGACGGCCCTCCCCATCTCCTCCTCCGTCGAGCACCTCTTCGACTGCCTCCCGAGGCGGAGGCATGGGAGGAGCCGGTAGCATCGGAGGGTCGGGGAATAATTCTCCCTCAACCCTCGCTACCACTTCCGTCCGGAGGGTCTCCGTCGCCGGGAGCACCCAGGATCGCAACTTCTTGGGCACGATCCTGTACGGGCGCCCCCAAGGATCCTTCTCCAGCGTCTGGAGTAGATCTTCCCATGCTGCTTCTTTCGCCCAGCTGATGGCAGCCTGCAGAGTCTTCCTGCACTCCCTGTAGGTGCCATACAGCCGGGCCTCCACCTCCAGGCCCCGGTGCCGGCGTCGGCGGCTGTGCCCAAACAGCCACCAGTACACCGCCCGTTTGTTTGGGTGGTGTACGCTCCGCGGCATCGACGCATCGCAGACCTCCGTGAGGGCTCCACGGAGGCAGGCTGCGGACGCGTCGACATCAGCCCCTGTGGGGGGGGGGGAGGGGCATGGCCTACGCCTAAACGATGGCCGCCTGCCACCCTATAGCTACCGCCATTGCTTACCACCATTATAGAGCACAACACACAACACGTTTATTCTGCGCAATTATCTTGCAAGTCTCTATCTGCAATGTTTAATCTATCTATGCTAACTAGCAATACACAATAGTTCTTAGAAGAGGAGAAATTACTAGACAAAGTATAGATAGAACATGGACGTGTAGTGTTGGATGGGATATAAAGTGTTCAGAACGAAAAAAAAAAATGTTAGTAAAACTGCGAAGCACCGTTAATATTATTATAAATTACCAGTGTTGACTCGGCTACAAAAATCTTGGCTTCTTATCTCACTATTACCAACTAAAGTTAGTAGGTCTGTCTGACTGACTGTCTGCAGTCTTGGAACAGCACTTGCACACAGCAGCTGGTCAAAATAATATATAGCTACTCAGAGAGATATCCTTGTGGATATTTATGGGGATGGTTTTATTTAAAAAGATAACCAAGATTTACTTAAAAATATAATTATAAGTTAAAGTACCTATTTTGTTTACATTTACAAAATTTCAATTACGGAACAATAAAAAAACATTAATTCTAAACGTAAAATTCCTTTTCGCGTTTCCTTCTCAAGCCTATCGAAGGTAAAAATATTCACTGAAGTAAATCCCATTTAATTTTAAATGAGAGGAACGTTGTTATTCGTCGGTCTCCTCTTCCAAGTAAGATTTTTGGAGTAAGTGATAAAAAAATTCATGATATTTCTAAGCTTCTTCTTTATTACGTACGTTTTAGAATCAATGTATTCTTTTATGAAATATCTGTCGTAATATTTAGACATGACTTTGTACAGTTTCCTTTCTAATATTTCTATTTCATTGATACCTTTACTACACCATTGAATATAGTATTCTATGTTATTCATATTTATGTACTTATTTTTTGAATAATATTCCACATGGGAAAGACCAAATTCTTCACCATAGAACATTTCCTTCACGTTTCTCTTTATAGTAGTATATTCTTGGACCAAAGTATATAGATCTATACCTTCAAAATTACATGAAGAAAAGTCAACGTTAGATACATCGACTATTCCACAATGTAACCTATTACTTTCAACTTCTAAGAATCCTTTAAAAAAAAGATGAAATCCTAAACCTGCATAGTCACTATTGAATATAACTCCAGACTTAAATTTGCGGATAAGTAATAAGTTTAAAATGAGGCTTGGCATTGAAACGGGCAATAATTCGCACGATAGATCCATATGGCTGTATCTAGACCAACCAGTCAAAATTATTCCTTTAAAATTGTATACTTGACTTTCACCTCCAAATTTATAATCTACTATAAAATTTAACCAACTATAATGGTTATAAAATCTAGCTGTAACATTAGGTAATGATGCTGCACGTCCATCAGCACCTTTGAATGCTGTTGCTATCCATATACTATCAAATTTCTTATGATAATTCATCAGGTCAATGTGAGAAATGCTGTTGCTTGATTGGTAATTCCAACTGACTGGCTGGATTTTGTCGAAATGTTGCAATTCGTTCCATGTCGATGGCTTTATACCTCGTAGCATGTCATCCCATATTAAGACTTTTGTGTCTGGACTAAGGTTATTCAAAATACCTTTTATAGTGTCTAAATGTTCAAAATAAAGGTGTCTGAAATGTAATGCAAATAATAAATACAAGATAATTTCTATATGATTTAAACATCTTAGAAATCAATTTATCATAAACAAGTAATATTCTATATTCTTCCAGGCCTAGAGTTTGATGACTACAAATATAACTTACTCGCTTCTGCCCGCGACTTCGTCCCATTGGAATAGGTACATTAAGTTAACGTTAAAACGCATCAGAAATTCTAAAACGTACAAAATACGATTTTGAAGCTTGCTTCATTAGTACTTCGCTCCTGTTGATATAGCCTTCTTCAAATAGTGAGCTATCTAACACTGAAATATTTTTTCAAATCGGACCAGTAGTTCCTGAGGTTAGCGCGTTCAAGCAAACAAACTCTTCAGCTATATAATATTAGTAAGTATAGATATATATTAGATGAAGTGTTAGCGAATAGTATAAAAAGTACTAAATGAAATATCAATATTAGAACAACATTAAACAAGTAATACAATTTATAATGTAAATGCAAGTAAATCTCTGATTAATACATAATTCTTGGAGTTCGCAACTTTCCAACCCCCGGCGGCTGGATCAAATTTTCTATTAATGCCTTTCGTTATAACTTTAGGCGTTTTTATTACATAGTCCCAGGCATTATTAAGCCTAAGGTGTATTTTGAACTTCTTAATGGCTACTTACTATAATTTGTCACTCAGCTCATAGACTTTGTATTTTAATTCGCTTTTATAGTACAATGGGGCGTAAGGAGTGTCGAATAACATCTAATGCTTGAGACACTGAAGCCAACCTCACCTGCACGTGGTGCACCTGCAATAACGAACGAGGCAATCGCGAAAGCGGGGTGGTAGGGTTTTACAGCCCGACTGGGTCGCAACCACCATGTATATGGCGAAAAAGCCCGTCATAGTGATTCGCTTCTGCTGGTCGCGTTTCGGGATCAGCCTGTGTATATCCAGGACTTCGCAGGCCGGCATGATAGTGGCGACCGACGATGGATAGTGTGTCACTCGGTGGTCGCCATTGTTTTTGGATTGTACTGTGCTTACCATCAGGCACAGTTCAGTCATTTTGCTGTGCTACTATAAAAAAATAAACTTAAATGACGGTTGCGAAACATTGTGTATAATTTAAAGAAAATTTAAAGAAGTAATGATAATATTTATTCCAGGAAGTTTATAAATAGAATAAATAAGGGCGAGAAAATTGGCAATATTACCCAAGACTCGTAATGTAATGTGACCGTATTGGGACCATTAGATATCAGGATTTGAATTCCAAACAAATCTGATATTCTTTTTTGTAATATTCTTCAAACTTTTTGGTCCACAAACTCGGTCTACATTTCTTTTTTGTTTCGAACTGAGTACGCTATTGGTCTAGAAAGGCCTTAACAGCTTCACCGGACTACAGCCTACATTTCTATTATGTTACCATTATATAGTATAAAACAAAGTCCCCTGCCATGTATGTCTGTTTAACTGTTCCCGATAAACTCAAAAACTGCTGAACGGATTTTTATGCGGGTTTCAGCAGTAGATAAAGTGATTCGCGAGGATGGTTTTGGTAAATAATTTGTCAATTTTTTTTAATTATTTTCAGGGCGGGAATGCGTCCTCCCCACCAGCTAGTAGATAGTAGAAAATAATCAGTGTAACTAGTAAGGAATGCTTACGTATTAGAAAGGCCACGCTTTTTGCATTCATGACACTTGTTGATATGGTAGACCTCATCACATCCAATATGTATGTAATTTAGTTCGAAAATGTCCTGATGAAATTTAATAACCTGAAAATAAGCCTCTATTAGGTCTTAATGATTTGAAGTCTAAAAATACTGATAAAATAAATGCTAATTATATTTATTTTGCCGGTGTTGAACTAAATTGTAGCACCTAACTTAAGTATTACCTTATGATTATCAGTATTATTACACTATATATCGCCTTGAAAACTGTCATTGATTTCAGTGTTTTGTGCATATACACCGTAACTGTTTAAGCAATAACCTTCTACCCTTCTAACCTTTACATTTAACATATAAAATAAAAAATCAAAACAAATACTAATAAACAACAAAGATAACATAAGGTAAAGATTGTTCTAAGACTCTCAAAAGTATGGGTACAAATTTAAATAAACCTAGGTTGAATAACCGGTCACAAGCGGCGTCCCGGAGTTTATAACCTTCGATAATAAAGCAGACAATAAATTCCTTTGTTTGTTCAAACTTCGAAAAATTATTCTTTGTTAGTTGGTTGGCTTCATTACCCGACTTCGATTTTCACTTTACTTATACCACACCTGACAAACATTGACACTGTGCTTTAACATAGACGGGTAGACGTACTATAATTTTTGTATTTTGTAGATAATTAGATCAAGTATTAAGCACCTATTTATATAATTCATTTAGAATGAGTATCAAGTACTGAGTATCCTGTAAAAATATTGCGAACGAGTAACCAGTCACCCAGTATAAGTTATAAAACCAAAAATAAAATAACTGTAAAAGGAACATTGACTAACTTGTTTTAACATTTCCCTTATAACATTTATGCTTTCTATTTTAGTAGGGCATATCGAATCGGGATACTTTTGTATTTCCCTTAGTTTTTGAAATTCCTCCAATTTTAAAACATGTTCCATATGCCCAAAGGTTTGTATTAAAGGAATGATGTCAAAGCCTGCATTGTTTGCCTTCTTCAGAAAATTACCGAGCTGTAAAAGGAACAAATTTAAAATTAATATTTAAGCATATATAAACAAAATATATAGTTACTTACATCCATAGCTACACATAACGTAATTACCGTATACCATGATATCACAAATCGTCCATATTAGAACTGGCATCACTTGACATTAACCAAAACATTTTTTTATTGTAGCACGGCAAGTGACTACATTATGCCTGATGGTAAGCACAGTGCAATCCAAAAATAATGGCGATCACCGAGTGACACACTATTCATCGCTGGTCGCCGCTGTCATGCCGGTCCGCGAAAAGCTGGATATGCACAGACTGATCCCGAAATGCGATCCATAGAAGGGTATCACTATGACGGGCTTTTTCGCCATATACATGGTGGTTGCTACTCAGTCAGGCTGTAAAACCCTACCACCCCGCTTTCGCCTTGGATGTCTCAAGTCTTATGATGTTATTAGACACCCCTTACACCCCAAAATCTATATATCAGACTAATATAGGGCTGACTTTAATCAAGATAGGCTAAATATCATTATGCTTATCCATAGAACTTAAACAGTGATTCAGATGAAGAAGTAAAAGGTTTTTTAAATAGGAAATAAAGTATTCTAGATACATTCAATAAATAAGACACGTAGGTCCTATGGAACGTAAAAAACAAACTAAAGCAATGAACTAGCTACTTCCAAATTAAAATGAGCATACACGAGTCCTCACAATTGTCCTGACAATTATACACACATCAAAAAAAAAATAAGCAAATAAGTGCAGCTGTTAAAAGGTGATGCGCCTACATACATTTGACAATTTCTTTTTGATTATAGATTCATATGCTTTTTAAGTGAATAAAATAACAATACTCCAAATAAGAGATAACGGAAACAAATGACAAAACTTACTTCCAACTCCTTGTAACAATTCTTAGCACTTATGTTCACAAGTTGTCCTGAATAGGGAAACATATCCTCGTATTCCATTAGTAATCCGTTTACACCGAGATCTTTCAATCTCGGTAGAAGCGATTCCAAGTAGGTTAGTTTAGGGGGTGATCCTTTGAAATCTAAATGTACGACTACTAACGGTAATACTACGGACGAGATTTTAGTAGGCTTATGAGATAACTGAACTTCTATTAGTATTATATAGAATAGAAACAAGTACACGGACAACAACACTATGGTGAATATGAGAAATTTCAACCTCAATGCCTTCAATTTCTTATAAAAATTACGCATGTTTTTCATTATTTTCAAACCGTTTTATTTGACACCGACACTGTCAATATTTGTCATTCATACTTTTTATTACTAAATATAGATTATTTTTATTTCGATTTATGTTAGCCAAAGACGGCTGCAAGACGACACTATGCCCCAGTTACTAAGCGTAAAGTACAGTCTCGGCACAAACATGGCTTCCCTAATCTCTCCAGTTATAATCCACACTTTACATATATGACCGACGATTACATACCGTACCGGTATCAACCTTTGTATCGGTCCTCGGCACTGAAAAAACTGCCTCGTGTTATCAAAACTTTGCATAGAATGAATAAAGTTTCAATGTACAAATCATTATAGGTGAAAATCTGTAAAAAAAATTACATTACATTTTTTCAAATAATGCACTATTTTCATTATTTTAATTATTCGAGAGTATTTTAAATAACGCACAGTAGAGAATATTTTTACAGCACGACTGGTTACTCACCTGTAATATTTTTACAGGGTAAATTAGAAGTCGATTCTCGTTCTAAATCAATTAATAAAATAGGTGCTTAATATTTGACCTAATTATCTCGAGAAATGCAAAACTGATATATATATATACTCAACAGATGATTTACGCAAAAACGAACTTGTGCAATAACAAGGATAGCAAGGAATCACACCTTGTCCCGCAACCCGTATGCCTTTGTTCGACCGTGCGGTGTTCCGATAAGCAGTTACGTAATAATGATCCATGAAAAGCGCCCCTTTAATGTTTGTTCATTGAACCTACATGTGATTTATAACGTTTAAAAGTATCATTCCTATACTTTTAAAAGTTTTAGAAGAAAATTTAACTAAGGTCCTCTTTGTTGTTTATTAGTATTTGTTTTGATATTACAATATGTTAAATGTGACCATGAACTACCAAAGGATTAAAAGGTGTTAAACTTTAAACAGTTTTTTATTGTAGTTGTCAGGACATAGTTTGTATTAAAGGAAATGTTCAAAAAATTTTGTATTTAAAATCTCCAGTGGCACAGGAGACAGTAGGAAGATTGATGATTGCATATTGACAGACCGATGTTCAATTGTTCAGTAGCCATTTTTTTTCATTACATGATCTAAATGTAAAGGAAAAATTTATTTCATTTTTCTATTTAGTACACCCGCGCGAATCCGGGATGGACAACTAGTATTATGTGTTATATATTTACATAAAAGAAAACATCTTGTAAATTATACATTAACAAAGTAAACTTTTCAATCAAATCGGACCACGGTCCCTTGCTTCCTTACGTCGTACTGTCTTGTTTAATGCATTGGCCGAGCGAAACACAACTCTATTACAAAGAGTTAAGCACTGGTAGTATTTCAGTCTACTATTGTATTGACTTATAACTTTAGTTGATCCCTGGCTAACCCTGTTTGGATAGGTACTCGACTGATTTATTCATTATGTTTAAAAGCGGAATATTGTTTTCCGATTCCATCAGAACTGTGTCTGAAAAGGGTTACATTTTGTCGCAGATTTTATGAAAAGTAGCCCGTGCCCGCGTCTTCGTTGTCTTTAATATAATTTTATTAATTTACTAGCTGTGACCGCGAATCCATCCGTGTGGAAACGAATGTAAAAAAACATTGATTAATAAAATCATCAGAATGTATTAAGTCCATTTATTTATCTACATTTCTCTGGTACTTAAGTCGTATCATCACTAAAACTATAATAAGTTTTGATAGAGTGAATCGATTTTAATGAAACGAAGACTACACATAGTCTTAGTGGGCTCGGCGGACGCCTTTATAATTAAAAAAAACATTGACAAATTATCTAAACCTTCCTCACTAATCACTTTATCTATGGGTGAAAACCGCAGGAAAAGCCGTTCAGTAGTTTTTGAGTTTATCGCAAACCAGGCAGACGTGGCAGAGGACTTTGTTTTATGGTACGTAGTGATATGTTGTGTATGTGTTGTTTTTCTTCGTAATATTTTTTTTTTATTAACCAAGAAGCCAGAACAACCTACAAATAAATTATAATAAATCTCTCTAATATATATTATACCAATACCTCAGCTGTATAAACTAATTCCTGAAACAAACAACGTTCAGGTGGCAATTTTATTGGATCTATATTAACCGACAAAATATACGAGCCTTATTTTAGTATCAGCCACTCGATTGGGTCGTATATACTGCCCAGTTTAAGAGGGTTACCGACTGTTAAACCAAACTTTATTTGAATGTACAGAGCAGACCGAGATTAAAGTCACTGGGCTCCTTCCAGTAACTTCGCTTTCCAGTAACTTCATTTTCAATATACTAAAATTATAAAGATAGAGGGTTTGTTTGGTTGAACGTGCCAATCTCAGGAACTACTGGTCCGATTTGAAAAATTCTTTCAGTTTTAGATAGCTCATTTATCGACTTTTTTAGGTGGTAAAGCCACGCTGAAGCTATTATTGGTTTCAGCATGAATGGGTCGGCTCGCTCGTACCACCCTGTCACAGAAAACCGACGTGAAGTAACAGTGCTTGCATCGTGCTTGCTTGCTCGGTCAGTAAGAGCGCCGGAGGCCCACCTCCCTGCCTCTTCCCCCCTTCCCTTTCCCTGGCTGGCAACGCACTTGCGACTCCCCTGGGGTTGCAAGTGTCTATGGACGCTGGTGATCACTTAACATCAGGTCACCCAAAATAAATTGATGAAGGCTATAGGATATATATAATCACGCTAAGACCAATAGGAGCGAAGCACCACTGTAGAATGTTTTAAAAACGGGATTTTTTTTCCTCTTAAGAGCTTCCGCTGCGTGTTAGCATTAGGTCAAAGTAACAATTCCAAGCGAACGAAGTCGCAGGAATAGCTAGTATTTATAAACAAATTTCAGTTTCAACTTTCTGTCATCTAAGACTTCGTTGTCGTGAAAATGGTTTTATGGGAATTACGTGTTTTATCTGGTATAACTGTAGACTGTATTTTTTGGAACGACCTTCCTATATGGGGCGTGAAGAGTTGAATGGTAAAAATCGTCACGTAAGGAAAAAACGTTACGCTCTTCTGTTTCTCTCCCTCCATATAACTTTATGCACCATAATCGGAAAATTGGATAACTGTTGATTATCACACTAATAGATTGTACACGTCACCTTTTGCCGCAGTGTGAACACAATAAAATAAATCGACATACATACACATAAGTTAAAAAACAATGAAACAGCATTATCTGTCCGGTTACGGGATAAACAGTTGTATAACCTCAATACTTAACGCGTGAACATTTTACCCAAATTTGTTATTTTATTTAACACTAACTGTGACCGCGACTCTGTCTGCGTGGAACCTACTGTAAAAAAATAGTTAGTAATAAAATCATCTTAATATAATAAGTCCATTTACTTATCTAGTTTTCGCTCGTACTTAAGTCGCGTCCTCATTAAAATTATAATAACTTTTGATAGAGAGAATCGATTTGAATGAAATCATGACTAAGCATTACTAGGGGATATGCTTTATGATTTTCTTGAGATTTTATCGTGGATTTTAGCAGTGATGCATGTTCAAACAAACAGACAGATAGACAGACAGATATTTCTAAAAACGATTGAAATGTATTATATTACTTATTCCAATACACCTGCAACATTTTTTTTATATAAAAAAGTACAGGCACGTTAGATTTATTATATGTAATAGCTGTACCCGTCGCGATTTTTAAAAATTGTATTAAAGAAATATAGAATTGTGAGACCATGTACAATAATTATAGAAATGCTCTTTAAAAACAATTGTAAATAATTGAAATGATAGGAACAATGTACAAAATGTATTTACATCTACAATGTCATGTTGCTACGACACCAGATTACATTACAAAAAATTAAAATATTTTTAAGATCGTAATAATTATGTACGCTAAAATGTAAACACCGTACAGCTATTTTAAATTAAATTTGGCACGACAAGACAGACCGCCGGCATTTACACGGTCAGTTAAAAAAGTTCACAGTGAATTTCCCTGGACACCACTGCATGTGCATGCAAAAATGTAATTTTCTTCAAAGCTGAAAATTGTTCAGTTTATTTGGTACACAACATAGCGCAACAGTTGTTTGTGGAAACATTTTATTTAATTAAATTACCAGTCGTGCTTTGTTTCGCTCTGTTACAGCGCTCGCCAATCTTTTTGACCGCTCTGAATGTAAGTTCAGGCTTGCGCGTAATATAATCAACAATTTTTTTTATAGTAGCACGGCAAAATAACTCCACTATGCCTGATGGTAAGCATAGTATAATCCAAAAACAATGGCGACCACCGATTGATTCACTATCCATCGCCGGTCACTGCTGTCATGCCGGCCTGCGAAAAGCTGGATATGCACAGGCTGATCCCGAAACGCGACCCGCAGAAGCGAATCACTATGAGGGGCTTTTTCGCCATATACATGGTGGTTGCGACCCAGTCAGGCTGTAAAACCCTAACACCCCGCTAACACTTGTTGACTGTAGTTGACTTTTTTAATGTCAAAGGCAGGCAAACGAACAGTTGGGTTACCTGATGTTAAATGATCACCACCGTCCATCTCTCTCATCACGTGTCTGTCATCTCAGACACGCTGTCTGAGTGTGCTGCGTGGGGGGAGCAGCGCCGCATCCTGGCGGCGGTCACCTTCCGCCGGGCGGACCGTGGGGGCGGCTCTACAAGGTTGATTAGCTCGAACGATCCCTTGCCGTCCCCACAAAACGGTCTGTCGGTACACCGTGGGGTTTTAGTCCGTGCGACTCGGACATAACCCACCCTCTCCCCCGGGAGGGTGGCGTATCCGTAAGGGAATTCCCCACGTTAAAAAAAAAAAAAGGGTAGTCGGAAGTGCGTTGCCAGCCAGTGTATGGGGGAGGGGTAGGGAAAGGAGAAAGGAGGTGGGACTCCGGCGCTCTCACTGACCGAACAAAACGCAACAATGCAAGCACTGTTACTTCACGTCGGTGTTCTGTGAGAGGATGGTACTACCTCGGACGAACCGACCCATTCAAGCTCAAACTAGTAATAGCTACAGCGTGGCTCTACCACATTCTAACTGACTGTACAGATATTAATATCATTGAGAAAGTAAAGATGCAAGATTAGGATATGCTTTAAGAAAATTAAGAGCACGAAATCTTTTTATCGACACAGCTGAAAAAATAAAATAGTCGTTGAAATTTTATTCTGGAAATAAGTGACTTTAGTGTGTGCGACTTCGTAAATCCAACATTCGCTGTTACTTTTATACTAATTTACACATTTATCCTATTCTACAACTTTCTCCTTTGAACACTTAATTTTATCAATATATTTCAATCACGATGAAGACATAAAATAGTTAATCTAAAACTTACTAGACATTATCTATTAGATAAATCTTTAAAAATATCAAAGAGCATTCATCCCGTTTGAGCGAGGGCTTGAGTATCTAAGCAAATTATTAGAACTTGAACCATTGCAGCGGTAATGTTCAATGAACCATCAATAGTTCTATAAAGTTTTGAAATATCTCTCATTTATGTTAGATGTTAAATTGCAACTAAATGGGCATAGTCTTTTGCGAAGTTGAAAAACTTTTCATTAACTTTCCAGACTCATTTGAAATATTCTCTAAGATAGAATTTAATTGTTATGTTTTTTTTCGAACGGTACGTTATTTGCCTGACGGGCCTTACGGGACTACTAAGGCGAGTGCTTAATAGTCCTATAATATGGGGTCCTTCAAGCGTAACGTGAAGAGATATTTATGCAGGCCGGCATGACAGCGGCGACCGGTGAGGGGAAACGTGTCTCTCGGTAGTCATCGTTGTTTTTGATTATACTGTGCTCACCATCAGGCACAGAACAGTCACTTTGCTGTGCTACGATAAAAAAAAAGGCACTTCGCCTCTTGGCAATAAGTTCAATGGTGCCAAAGTGGCCGAACCTCAGCTTGGGCTGTTACGTTGGATACAACGCCGCGAAACTGAGCTAAAGCTAGTTATTCGTACATGTAATAAATAATTCGTGAGACACACATGTGTGCCTCACAAAGTAAAATATGGATTTGGTATTTGATTTTTTTTTTCGTGGGAAAATCCTGCTTGGACTCACCACCATCGCGGGGAGAGAGTGGGTAGTGTGAGACTCTTACTCACTAAAGCCTCACGTTTTACCCTCTACCGTCATAACGGGACGACACGGGATGGCGCTTGACTTCACATGTCGCCTCAGTGGCCGGCCCAGCCTTGTACTGTATTACCTCCTGGACTGACAAGAGACAGTATGATGCACATTGATTGTTTTCCAGACTGCCGAAGCATCAAGAGACAAACTCCTCGAATCATCTGCTCTTGGTCCGGCAAGGTAGGAGGCGAAAGAATCTTCCCCACATCCATAAAACGTTTACGCTGACGCTGGTGGTGGCGGCCTGCTTTTGCTTGTAGCAGGCTTACAGTTAGTCACTCCCATATAGTGCTCTGGCGGGCTTCCGGCATCGGTATACAAGGCGCAATGCTGTTTGTCAGCTAAACACTGCAGCGCCCTGTAGCCGGGTTGCCCGCACCGAATGCAGAGACCGCTTGGGTCGGTCAGCAATGAGCACCTGGAATATATGTTGTGCTGACTAGGTGTGACTATAGCAACTAAAAGTAAATTGTGAGACTCGAAATCATTCAAGTTTGAAGTGCAAGATGCACACTTAACGTCACATAAAACTGAGTGCATAATTTTGGATTATGCACTCACTGCAAATCGTTTCTCGTCGCTTGCGTCCTTGTAAAAACAACTTTAAATTATTCAGGTAAGATTGAATTTGCAAAATTATAAGTTTATCGCATAACTATAACCACGTATGTATATTGGGGAGTTTTTGCAGGACGGTTTTGAGCGCTATTTTTATTTGAAACTGTGTGTCTTTAGATTTTATATGTCAATGATCGTTCCTAAGGAATAGATCAAATCTACATTAGCGCAAGCGAAGCCGCGGGCGGAAACTAGTTTATCACAAATATCAATATTTTTCAACAAATATGCTAAATATATTTTTAAAAAAATACTACGATGGTGTCAAACAAGCATGCGGGCCGCCTGATGTTAAGCAGTCACCACAGCTTATGGACGCTTGCAAAATGTGTTACAAGCGCGTTGCGACTCTTAAATAACCTATTTACTTCCCCCTTGAAAAACTCTATACTGTAGTGCCCAGGAAAAACCTCAGCAGGAAGTTCATTCTACAATCGGAGCGTTCGTGGGAGGAAACCCCTCTGGAACCGGACCGTCTGAAACCATTTCGGTTCCAATGTGTTAGGATGAATTCCTTGTCGATAACAAGTAAAATACCTTAACTCCAGAAAATTTTCAATCAGCCTGTAATAATATTTGTTACTATAGAATTTTTTAAAACAATAATAATGTTAAATTTTAACAAAGGCTATCAAACTTAATAAATCAAAGTTGTAACTTGAATATAATTCTATAATAATAACCACGTAAACAAAAACCTGCCTGCAGATAGAAAAGGTTGTACTTGAATATTATGTTCTGAAAGAAAATCTAAAGGAGATCGAACAATTAAGTACGTAAAGAGACTAGAAATATATTTAGTTTAGTCCGTCTAGAAATTTAATATTGATTTAAAAAATAAAATGCTTCTTAAAATTGATTTGATAAAATCTTAGAAACTCTAATTTAATAACATTGAACACTATTATCTATACACAAATATAATTGAGCTGTCTGTTTATAATGTAAAACAACAGCTTTTTACTAAATGAATATATCAGTATGTATATACAGTACTTATAGCAAAAAACCACCATGTATAAAATGTACGTCTGTTTTTTTTATGTCATAGATGGTATACGAACAGATGGGTCACCTGATGTTAAATGATCACCACCGTCCATGGACACTAACAACACCAGAGGAGTCGCAAGTGCGTTGCCAACCTTTGGGGGAAAGGGTTAGGGGAGGGAGAGGAGAGAGGAAAGGGGAGGGGAGGTGGGCCTCCGGCGCTCTCACTGACCAAACGAAACGCAACAATGCAAGCACTGTTACTTCACGTCGGTTTTCTATGAGAGGGTGGTACTACCCCGGACGAGCCGACCCATTCATGCTGAAACCAGTAATAGTTTCAGCGTGGCTCTACCACCTTTCGAATTCTGTTCTACCACCTAATCAACGAAACAGTTTGACTGAATGTTATGGACGGTATCTGGCGCATAGCTGTTATATGGAGTAACTTAGGCTTTTATTTTAGATATAAATAATGTTCCACGCAAATATAATAAACTAAAGAAGCCGTGTCCATCATCGCGCGTACTCCCTGTTTACTTTTACCAAATTTTCTTTTGAAATTCCACACAAACGAAGTCGTGGTTATCAGATAGTCAACTATAGAGTTATTGTTTATTTTTCTTAGGGACGTTCACAGTTATATTTCTCTAACTCCGTCCGCGTTGAACCTAATGCCTTATGTAAAGAACCATTAAATATTAAACTCATGTGAATATATTAGGTCCACTTCCTTATCTACTTTTCTCTTTCTCTAACTAGCTGTTCCCGTAACTCCGTCCGCGTGTAACCTAATGCCTTATGTAAAGAACCATTAAATATTAAACTCATGTGAATATATTAAGTCCATTTACTTATCTACTTTATCCAATTAAACTTCTATCCTATTTATATATCTTATTATATTCTATTCTATCCTATTCTGGACATCGGAGTGAATACGACGTTAAACAAAAGAAAGAAATATTCAAGCAGACTATGACTTTAGCATTATAAGGTGCAAGTGTAATTGTCTATGTGTGTATCTGATTTTTACCTGTAGGTATACAAAATATATTTCTTCTATCACAAAGGGTATTTAATTTAACTAAATTCGTAATAATGATATCAACACATTACAGTATATACTAGAAGAAAATATAGACACAATAATAAGTGAACGATTTTAATTCGTAATTGACATCGTTCAAATTGTCCAAGTTTCAATGTAGAGGCGACTCAGAGTGTTGAGTTGGCGATGTCTCGAACTTGTTGATGAAGTTTGCGTTCTAATTTAATTACGAAGTTGCATAGTTCAGTATGAGAACTACTTATACATATAAATAATAAAATCGACAGCAAAATGACCATATCGTTGTTTCAAACTAGATTAAATACTTAAGCGATAAACATTTATACTAGACTACAATCACTTAAATTGTTCTTTCTTACGAATACTAATTTAACTGAATATTAATAGTATATAATAACAAGATAAATCCTTGTATATTCGGCTAGCTGATAATCGTGGCTTTGCCCGTGTTATCTATCATTTTCTATACATATAATAAAAATAGTGTCTGTATGTAATAACAAAATATATTTTTTGTACTGATTGGGTATGAAAGTATACACACTACTGATAACAAAAAAGCAATTTTAGACATTTTTGGCGGTCTGTGTATTTGTTCTGGGTAATCTTCGAAAAGGCTGGATCGATTTTGACGGGAATTTCATTGGCAAATATCTCTAATTACAGCGAGTTACTTAGGCTACTCTAAATTAGACTGAATAATAACCGCGCGGCTTCGTCCGCGATGCTACCTCCAAAACGGTTGGACTGCTTTTCAAGGGACTTTCACAGGCAGATAGCGGACATTATAAAAAGTAATTTAGATTATTCTATTTTAGACTAGCCGTTACCCGCGAATGTGTTCGCATGAAATTTAGCAAAAATATGTTGTTCACTATAAACATGTGGGTAAGACGTGCGTTGTACTGGACTCCAAGAATAAATATAATTGAAATTCATATATTTGTATCTATATACATAATTTGAATTATATTGCTTTTTGAACATTTTGTTTTATTTGCCGCGCATTCGTCTACATAACTTAGTAACCATAAGTATAAAGTATCGAGTTCAATGAGCACTATTTAAATTGTCAAATATTAAAAACTGCTTAGACTGATATAAAGTTTTATAACTTGATTTATATTTATGCAGGATTTCAAGACGTCAGGTCATTCATTGTTTACAATTCAACATTATAATTATTAATAGTAATTTTGAAGATAGAAGGAAGGTCTTTCTAATCTATACATATAATAAAAATGAAGTGTCTGTATATCTCACAAATTTATATTTCTTGAATTCAATTTTAAAAACACGTGCGGAGCTGCAGGTACAGCGAGTATTAACAATATATTTCACGTAAACGGGAAAATATATTTTTTATTTTATTTATAAAAGAATCGACAACGTATAAAATACAGATTCATTATACAATACAGTTGATAGTAGTAATATAGAACGTACAATTAAGAAATTTAAAAAAGATATAAAAAAATCGAAGGATAGATATATTTTCTTTACAAATTTTTATTGTAAAACAGTGGTATTTATTTACTTCCGAGAGAAGAAAGAAAGAGAAGAGGCTTCTGCGTTTACACACTACATTGCTTGCTCCATTTCTTCAGAATAAGAAAACACACGTCGCTGACGCGAATTGAGAACAAAAACCATAGTGCCTTAAACCCTTATCAGTTTTATATTAAATGAAGATGTTGTGGTATTCTTTTTAGATAATAACTAACAACTAAGAAGTAAAACTAAAAATTTGTGGGGTAGTTTTTGCGTGAGACGCGTACGATGACACATTTCTATCATTTTATTTATATTGATTACAAATTATAATTAACAAAAAATATGTTGTCTATGTGGGAAAGAAAGACGAACGGATAATAAACAACTGTTTTAAAGAAAAATGAACCGCTTAGAAAAACGAACTTAATAGTGTAAAATAATATTTTATTCGCTATGTAACACCTTGTCTTATTTCTTTTTTGGATTCAATTATAAAACTCCGTAAAGATATAGCCTGAGAGGTAACAAATAGATAGACTATACTTAATACTAATACTAGAAATAGATAGATTTTGTAGGTGGTTGAGCCACGCTGAAGTTATTACTGGTTTCAGCGTGAATGGGTCAGCTCGCCCGGAGTAATATCACCCTCTCGCAGAAAACCGACGTGAAGTTACAGTGCTTGCATTCTTGCGTTTCGTTCGGTCAGTGAGAACGCCGGAGACCCGCCTCCCCTGCCCTTCCCCTTCAACCCCCCCGCACCGCTGGTGTTGCAAGTGTTTATGGACGGTGGTGATAACTTAACAATTGGTGACACACCTGTTCGTTTGCCTCCTATGATATAAAAAAAAGACAGGGTAATTCATATTTAGAAAAATAGCTGCATCGTAACTAATGCGAATATGAGTTCCTATATGTTTATTACGCTTTCACACCTTATCTACGCAACTGATATTCATGAAATTTTGCATACACATTGTGAAAGGTTATAAGGTAGTTTTCATTAAAAAAAACTATTCCCATCCTCCTATCCTAGGTTACATTTTCAACGCAGACTAAGCCGCAGGCAATATATACTAGACTATACTAATATTATAAAGAGTTTGTGAGTTTGTGACGTTGTAGGGGGTAGTCTCAGGAAGTACTAAACCAATTTTGAAAATTATTTTACCAATGGATGACCACATTATGTGTGAATGTCATAGGCTATATATTATCACGCTAAGACCAATAGGAGCGGAGTAACAATGAAGAATGTTTTAAAATCGGGGTATTTTTTCCTTTTGAGTGAGACCTTCCGCTGCATGTTAGCCCAAAATAACTATTCCACGCGTACGAAGTCGTGGGATATTTATTAATTATATTATTATTATAAAGAGGTAAAGTTTGTGAGGTTGTAGTGGGTAATATCTGGGGAGACGGAGAAAAAATGGTCGAACGAAAACGTTTCTTACGAACGTTGCCTTAACGATGAGGGATATATGATTGAGTTCTAGATAAAAGTAGCAGCTTGATAATGCCTATTACCACCCAACGAAGTGGGCATCTCTGAGCTAATAGCTAATAAATGTAAATTACCTGAAGAAAAAACAATGGTTGCCTGTAGAGTCGGTTTACGGACGATAATTTTACGTGATAACGACTCGGACGCATCGGCCGATGGAGTGAAAGAGAGATAGATGCGTCACAAACCTAACGCTTAGGTCGATCGCGACTCTCTATCGCTTGTTCCGTGCTCTCGCTTGCACGCTCGGCTTAGGCAGAACGTAACAATGAGTCATGCTTTTTCATGCGTGCAGCCGGCGTTCATCAATTTATAAAACGTTATCACGTCAAAAAATCTAAACAAGAGTTTTTAGGAATTTCTTTGAAAACTCCTTTGAAAACATTATTGATGTGAGTTAAGCCACGTGCATCGACCTGTATTAATATATGGTTCGACAAACACTAAGTTAATTAATTGTTACTTTCCATCAAAACCACGAAAACTATCCTGTTTACTTTGAGGATGTGGCTGAGAATTCTATAGGACATAAACTTGATTCCCCCAAAGGGGTGAAACTCCACGCTAACTTCTAACACAAACTGAGGCTGTCTCTAGAGCTGTATCAAGAGTTATTAGTTACGATATAGGGCTGTAGCGATTTTCTTCACTGATTTACTTTATCTAGGCAATATTTTATTTTTTTATATCATAGGAAGCAAACGTACTGGTGATGTTAAGTGGTCACCACCGTCCATAGACACTTGCAACATCAGGGGAGTCAAAAGTGCGTTGTCAGCCTGGGTTGGGGAGAGGGGGAGTAAACAAAGGGGGACGGGGAGGGGAGGGGTCCTCCGGCGCTCTGACTAACCGAACGAAATGCAACAATGTAAGCACTGTTACTTTACGTCGGTTTTCTGTGAGAGGGAGGTACTACCCCAGGCGGGCTACCGATTCATGCTGAAACTATGAATAGCTTCAGCGTAGCTCTATCACCTACAGAAAAATGAAAACATATTTAGCTGCATTGAGTAATTATATAGGTGGAAATGATTTCGAAAGGGAAAAACATATGAGCCCGCATCACCGATGACCTCAACATGCTTGTGACGTATTACGTTTGTGACAAACTAGGGACGCATAGTATACATGTAACATGTAATATTGATATGTGTATTGACTTTGTGCAGCCAATCATATTTTTTATTAATTAATAAATTATATAAACTAGCGGGCACGGCAGACGCTGTCCCGCACTGATTATAAAAAAATCCTGGACAAATTATATACCAAAACGTTCCTCGTGAATCACTTTATCCACTGGTGAAAACCGCATAAAGATCCGTTCAGTAGTTTTGAGTTTATCGCGAACAGACAGACAGACAGACGCGATAGGGGACTTTGTTTTATACTATGTAATGATGAGTAGTTTTATTTGTGCTTCTTAATTGTAAATTGTTATACGTTATAGTGATCGACAGGTTAAATCATCCTCCAACATCGGTGTCAACCAACGAAGTTTTTAATTATTGGTTGTTATTTTAGCTACTTATATTTCGCTCTTTTTTATTATTTGTGTCAGAATAATTTTTTTCAGATACAAAAATAAAACAACAAGTAATCGGTACAAACATGCCTGGAGGAGCTGAGATCTCAGTGCCTCGATCTCCCGAGGTGGTGGTCGAGTGACGCGTAGCCTCTCGCCTTCAGGTCCCATGGTGGGGATCCGGCCATCAGGGAGTCGGCTTAATAGGCCCTCTGCGGCTTTCGCAATTGAGCGACATTGTTGGTCATCAGGCCATACGGGCGTCCCCTACCGCGTCTGTCTGACTGTCTGTCTGTTCGCAATAAATTCAAAAACGACTGAACGGATTTTACCAGTTACCAGTCGGTTGTACCAGTAGTCATGAGGAAGGTTTAAATGTATAATTTGTCAAGTTTTTTTTTATTATAAGGGCGGGGCAACTTCCACAGAGCCCGCTAGTATATAAATATTACTAAAATCATTATATTCTTCTATGAATTATAAATGTTAAAGGTTCTGTGGCTTGTTTTCTTAGTGGTTTTCACTTTAGATGACATATCGTTCAAGTATGTAATGATTACAATCAAGGTAATCGGTTCCTTCACGTGTGGCAACCCTACCGCACGTCTTTAGCCACGTCGAACGCAACACTACGTCATGTTTGTGCCCTAAACCGTATATATTCCAACGTTATAGCTAATGACTACCTAACTTTAATATTATATCTCTTAATAGTGCTATTATATCACATTAAATATTGTCTTGGTATAAATCAATTTAGTCATATTTTAGAACCAAACCAAACCTTTTGGTATATGAATTTGACCCGCGGCTTATCAAATTGTAGTAGAAACTGACATTACATCTTGACATTTTTATTGTAAATTCCTTAATGCGGCTCGCGACTGACAGAAATCGTCACGTAAGGGTAACGCTGTCGGTGAATATTTTATTGATTAATTATATTATATAATAATATTAAATATTAGAGTTGACGCTTGCGATTGTACTTTGCGCTTCCGTCTGAAATCAACTGGCTGCAGCCACGTTTCACTGCAACAAAAAATGGTGTCTGCACCGATTCATTACTCTGCGGAACATTAATCAATTAAATTCAATTGATTAAACAAATATCCAGTGATCGCGTTACGAAATATCCTTGAACATACAAATAAACTATTCATTTAATGTTTCAGAATAATAATAAATGACCAGAAAAAAGTGGTGTAATAATAATTATATAAAAACTTCAAAATAAAAATAGATTTTAATTAAATTTTCACTCTTCCAGTATTCCACGGTACTCGTGGGTCAATCCGCGTATTCGTGAGTAGCGTGACGCGGCAGAGCCAATGAGGATGCGAGCGGTTGGCTTAGGTGGGGCAACGGCTCCGGCGCCTGGGACTGCAGCTGGCGCTCAATAAGTCAGAGGCCCTGTTCTTACATGGGCCTCGGAACTCGCCACCTAGAGCGTCCCAGATCGTCGTGGGATGCATGTCCATCTGTGTCGGGTCGAGTTTAAAATACCTCGGCCTTCTACGCGACAGTCGATGGACCTTCAAAGAACACATCCGGCAGTTGGCCCCCCGTCTAATGGGCACAGCAGGCGCGCTTGCTCGCTTATTACCCAACTTGGGGGCGTAATTCCAACTTCCGGAAGCTGTATTTAGGGATCGTGCGGTTCATGACCCTGTATAGGGCTCCCATGTGGGCATATGGCCTGACGACCAACAGTGTCGCCTAATTGCGAAAGCCGCAGATGGTGTTGGCCGTTCAGATCATTCACGGGTACCGCACGGTGTCCTATGAAGCCGCCTACCTGATGGCCGGATGCCCACCATGGGACCTGAAGGCAAGAGCCCACGCGTCACTCGATTACAGCCCCTCCAGGTATGTTTGTAGCGAGCAGTTGTTATTTTATTTTTCTATCTGAAAAAGTTTAACCTGACACTAATAATAAAAAAAGCGAAATATAAGTAATTAAAGTAACAACAAATAATTAAAAACTTCGTTGGTTTGACGGTTGACACCGAGATAGGAGGATGATTTAACCTGTCGATCACTGGATTTATTTTCGGCTTTTATTATTTTATTTAGGGTCTTTTATGATTAGGGATATGTCACCCTATAACATATAACAATTTACAACTAAGAAGAACAAATAAAGCTAAACAAAACAAAAATAATATTAATAGACATACAAAAGAATTGAGAAGAGAGTTCAGGATAATAATACAATTTCCAGGAAGCATTCGATGGGTTACTGTGATCAGGATACTGTGATACACACCCTAAGTGTTAAGTATTTGAGAACAAATTTTAGAAGTGTAACAACAAAATTAAATTTATTATTAGAGGCCAAGCAAATTCCTTCGTCGCTTTACCCTCCTTAGCTATAACGTAATTTGACGAATTCTCAAAGGGTTAAATTCACAATCACCGAAACCTTACCTTTGTTCCGGAATAATTCAATAAGGGTAAATAATACTTGACATATTTGTTTTTTAAATTGGATTGAAGTATTTTAATAGATCTTCATCTATTATAAAATAAATAAAAATAACAAAGCCTGTTTATTCCACTACATTGTTACCTTATTAACATACAATTTTTTTACTATAGATTGTAGTTCATCTTTCCATCGAGCTTTTGACCTACCTCAACTTCTATATCGATGAGACTCGTTCCACAGGTTTTTGTCCATCTGTTATCTGGGATACTACATGTCCTACCCATTTCCATTTTAAGCTGCGAGCGAAGAATAGAGCATCTATTATTTTAGTTTTCTCTTATTTTTTTGTGCCGTATTCTATTTTTCAGTTTTATTTGTAGTGAACTGCGTTCTAATACCCTTTGGCATGATGTAAGCTTACTATTCATCTTCGAATATCCACGCTTGGCATCCATACGTGAGACAAGGTAATTAATATACAGGAATCCATTACCTTCTTCTTTAGTTTTAAGTTTATATCTGACTTCAGAATATATTTGTAATCTTTGAATTTTTATCAATTAGAGGATAATATTCCATGTTTCAGGCTCATTAAACTAGTAGGAATTTTTTAGGTAATATTATTAGGTTCTATAACAAATTCTCAAAGCACATTACTGATTTGCCAAATGGTAAGTTCAAGCAACATATGAAGTAAGTTTTAATGTCTAAAGGCTATTATAGAGTGGATGTGACCGATAGTCACGTTTGGAAATAAACGTTTGAAAATTTAGCGAAGGTGGAGGGAGGAGAGGGTAGGTGGGCTTCCAGCGCTCTCACTAGCCGAACGAAACGCAACAATGCAAGCACTGTTACATCACGTCGGTGTTACCGGAGTGGTACTACCCCGATCGAGCCAACCCATTCATGTTGAAACCAATAGTTTCAGCATGGCTCTACCACCTATACATAATAATACATCTATGAATGAGTTAAACAACATTTTATTTTTCTACATAATTTACAATTTTAAGCTGTGACAACGATCTCACTTGACGTAAAATGACGTAGTCCTAGTCGTAAACTGGCTCTCAAAGTGTGACTACCTGAACACACTTATAGCGCTCGGCGATAGATTTTCAATTTAAGAGTGTCAGCTAGCAAGGGCTTAAAAAACTTTAACACCACTGTAAGCAAAAGCCGTATCACATTGATAAAAACCATACCATCATTAGAATAAAACCAAAACAATCATTCTAAAGTATTAAAATAATATTTTCTTTAAGCATTTTTATCTTAAAGTATATGATACAATTATTTGGAACGTAAAAGAGACCTAGTAACGTTCCAGTGGAAAATTCGTACAAACAACATAATTGTTATCACAGTACTTTTATTATTCATAAAAATGAAACAACAATAGAAGTGAAATAAAATTAAACAAACTGTAAAAAACATTAACCGATATAGAACGCCCTTCGTTGAAACTGATTTGGACGAGACGATAAATGAACACGACAATGCTACTTTTACGCTTCGAAAGATACGCCACTCGAGTATCACCTGTTTGACATTATGACACGTAATAGAGATGGGAGAATAATTATAAATTAAATTAATAATCGATATTTTTGACGTGATAGTGTCTTATAAATCGATGAACGCCAGCTGCACGCACAAAAACGCATAACTCATTGTCCGATCCGCCTGAGCCGAGCGTGCAAGCGACAGCGCGGAACAAGCGATAGACAGGTGCGAGCGGCCTGAGCGTTCGGCTTGTGGCGTATCTATCTATTTTTCACTCCATCGACCGCTGCGTCCGAGTCGTTATCACGTAATATTATCGTCCGTACACCGACTTTACAGACAATCAATTTTTTTTACTGGATAAAATGTATTGATGGATATAGCAGGAGAGAATGACCGAAAAAGGTGTGGATGGATTGTGTGAAAAATGATACGTGTATAAAAGGTTTGAATATTCAGATGTCATCTGACAGGTGAGAGTGGAAGAAGAAAATATGTTATACCGAAACTACTTAGAAGAAGAAGAAAGGTAAGAAGATGATGAATAGATATTTTTAACTCACTTTCATTTTAGTTGCTGTTTGAATCAAATTATAATTCACTATTATGTAGTGTATGTAGCTTTCGCACCGAATCGAAATAGCGAATAGCTGTAGGGTAACAGACGATGTGATAAAAAACTATTTAATACTCAACTTGTGTTGTATTAAATACATGTATTTTAGTCTGTTCCAGTACCTGCAGATTTGCCATCAACACAAAATCACTTTTTTTTTTTTTCGAACTGTCTACGCTATTGACCAAGCAAGGTCTTAACAGCTTCACCGGACTACTAAGGCGAGCGCTTAAGGCACTCAGCCGATTTTATTTTGATAACTAGCTCAAGGGTGCGCGGCACACCTCGGCTTTGGCTGTTGCCTGATACATGCAATTCGCGACCTATGTGAGCTAACCTAAGGTAAAATAACTATTCATACATATATGAGTTGTTGAAACATATATGTGTACCAAGCATACATACCTCAACAACAATACAACAACAACCCTTATATATATTTCGTATCGGATAATATTCTAAAAATATAACGAAAATATTGTTGGAAAAAATCCTGTGAAAGCCACAGCCCTTACTATTAATATATTAATATATCCCGCTTGGTAAATTTCAATTTCCCATATGATTAGCATGGGAAAGCTTGTTTCTTTGAGTTTATAATTTTATAAATGTTCATCAAAAAGGCTAGACCAAATCATTTTCTTGTATAAAATTGAACGCTCTACAAAAAAGCTATGTTATAATTTTTTTATAAACCGAGGCGTTTCGAAGTTATTCAACTTTAAAATATAATTTATAATATTCTCTCATTTTTCCCCAATTTTTTGACGAAACTATCAATATTATTGCGAATTCAATACATTATAATCGACTCTTTTCTAATTTCTATAAATACATATAATCTATACTTCTATACTAATATTACAAAGAGGTAAAGTTTTTGAGTTTGGCGTTGTGGCGTTGTAGGGGGTAACCTCAGGAACTACTAGTCCGATTTGAAAAATTCTTTGAGTGTTATATAGCTCATTTATCGAGGAAGGTTATATCATCACGCTAAGACCAATTGGAGCGGAGCACCAATGAAGAATATTTCAAAGTCGGGGATTTTTCCTCTTGAGAGCTTCCGCTGCGAGTTAGCATTAGCGCAAAGTAACTATTCCACGCGAACGAATCTGTTATTTCTTCTAAGATATTCATTGTAATTATATACTTTAAAAAACAATTTTCATCTAAATTAAATACCTAACATGAATAAAATATTACATTGGATAAGGATTAATACTGTAGGTAAGGTGCCACAGGAGTGCGCGGTCCGTAAGGTCAATTGTATTTTAAGCTTTAGAGAACGACAGACTAGGCCCCCCTCGGCAGCAGCTCAAGCCTAGGTCCGTTCCCTCGGCGTGGAGCCCTTGAGTACGCTGCTCGCGCGATACAGTGACACAAAATCTTACATCACTGCGACAACATTACTCATGTCACCTCCACACACGTGCACGCATACACGCTTACACATAAAGTGGATGGGTTTTTCTTTTCTTTCCCGTATCGAACTGTAATAGTTTAGAATCTTTTCCGATACAAAATACACATAGGAGTTGTTGAGATATGTATGCTTGGTACACATATATGTTTCAACAACTCTTATATGTATGAATAGTTTA
>MU158871.1:182757-195430 GCA_015888305.1 Antheraea pernyi
GTTTAATAAAATTAAATTACGTGTGCACTGTACAAAGATCGGAAGCGAACGGGGTGTATGGAACGCCGCGACCCTCCAACCACATCCGACGCGGTGTTGCCAATACATTTTTGAAATATATAATTTATGTTGTTCCCAACAATATTAGTAGTCGTTCATTAATATAAAATTTCAATGTTATAACAGTCGGTTTTTTTTTCGTTATTAGTAATCTTACTTTATGTATCTTGTATTAAATTATTGACTTCTTTTTTTTTATGTCATAGGTGGCAAACGAGCAGGTGGGTCACCTGTTGTTAAGTGATCACCACCATCCATGGACACTAACAACCCCAGAGGAGTCGCAAGTGCTTTGCCATCTTTTGGAGGGAAGGGTTAGGGGAGGGAAAGGGAGAGGAGAGAGGAGAGGGGAGGGGAGACGGGTCTCCGGCGCTCTCACTGACCGAACAAACGAAACATTGCAAGCATTGTTACTTCACGTCGGTTTTCTGTGAGAGGGTGGTAGTACCCCGGGCGAGCCTACCCATTCATGCAGAAACCATTAATAGTTTCAGCGTGGCTCTACCACCATAAATACATACATACAAATAAATACACCTTCATACATCTTTAGAAGAATTCAAATTATCTTGGTATATATTGGAATGACTCCGATAACTCTTTATATGTAAGGCGTCGATACTTGAAAGCTTATCAAATTCATCAATTAGCTAACGTAACGTATGGAATGCCAAACGTAATAACAGTTTGTAAGAAAAACCTGTAGATTCTTCGATAGCTTTACGTAATGCGTAACCAAATTTATTATCTTGTTCATGTAAATATACTCACATCGAAATATACTGTGAATTTTTATTTGTATACTAACTTATGGTAAAATTGTTTCGCTGTTTCATTGAAACTTATATATATATATAAATAGATTTGTTGTGAGCTTGTGTTAATAATTGCAACAATTGAAATTACTATAATTACATCTATAGTATAACTATTACAATATAGTATAAACCAATTAAAGGCATAACAAATAACTTATTTGCATTGAAAATATCTTGTATTTTTGATATAGAGTACTGACATTGGATATGAAAACATAAAACACATCATAATATATGAAATGTACGGTAACGTATATTATAACCATTTAATATGCTTATTATACGAGATTTATGGCCAACATATCAAGCAGTGAATCGTGAATGAGTGGAAGTAGGCGAGGTCAATATAACCTATTATAATTATATACTTATATTTATTAAAGAATCGTTGAAAATTTTAAACATTCTTAAAGTGTTGATTTCTCAGTTTTAAACCATCATAGTGGTGGCTAAGCTATTTGACGAGTGGTATATCGATTCGATAGCCGCAGGTTCGAATCTCGATGCACAGCAATGAATTTGTTCAAAATTCGCGTACATTTACTAATGCCAATTTGTAATACAATCGATTGACGCTGAAGGAAAAAAAAGGAAACCTGAACCTGAAAGATGTTTTTATAAGTAACACCGTACATATGAAAAATATAGAACTATGGATTCCTTGGTATTTGAAATCGCAAAGACTTCGTGAGTTGGCGTTATTGTAATGCCCGTGCCTTCCCCCGAGGCTTTGGGCTTAGGAATGTGACTTATAAGGTATTAATTGATTAACCCGTCGTCGTGAAATTTTGCATACATGTTGTCAGGGGGAAAGGAAAGCGTATGAGGTAGTACCTTATTTTCAGAAAACATATACTTTTTCCGAGGTTTAGAAGTTATGTACATTAAAGCGAGTAAAACCGCGAGCAAAACCTAGTTATACGATCATGTTTATAATGGAACAAATATTATTATTAATATATGAATAAATGAATGTATTAACGATTAGTTTTTTCGATCTACTTTATTGACCTAGCAAGGTCTTAACAGCTTCACCGGACTACTAAGGCGAGCGCTTAAGGCACTCAGCCGATATGTATTAACGAGAAAAAGATGTATACTGTATTTGCATATCACTTATTATTCGTAATACAAATATAATTGGACACATGCTATATTTTAATTTTCAATATTATTAATTGCAATAATTATTATAAGTATTTTATGCTGAAAAATTCAAATTATAATTTATGCTTGAACCAAATAGCTTGTAGTGTTGTAGTTAGATGATGCGTGATAATCATATTTTTAAACTAATTTCGGTTTTATTGTTAGGTTAATGCCAAAGCTTATATACTTACGGTTTAAATCGTACACAATAGAATAACGGCGGGCGAGTGATGGAACATACATTTTTATACGCATCATAAAATTAGAACGCATAATCATATACAAATTATTCTTAATGTTCCTATTAAATCAAATGTAGGGCTGTTAATAAAAAATAGAAAGAATATAAAATAAATAATTAATAAATTGTAGAAAGAAAGTAAAAGTTGACATAAAGGAAACAACACAAAAAATATGGGTGACCACACGGTAGATGTAAAAACTCATAAATAAATACATTAACTACTTAATATTGGAAATATTTTATGTCTCTATTTCTCAACTTCACAACCTACAACTATATTTGTACAATATCAAATTAACACGTGGGGAAAAAGTTTGTATATCTTATTATAATCGATTTTAAGTTACTATACAACCTCTTGTCGTTACGATACGTAATAATAAAAGTGTAATTATTGGTACGACGCACTCCTTGTCAAACAATGGATCCAGTGTGACCGGAACGCGCCTGATGTCGAGTGGAGCCGATTGGAGCCGATTAGACCCGATTCAGCATCACCGAACCGAGCGGTTTAATCTCGTTCAATGTTCAATGCGTTTAATGAAGTTTTCATTTCAATAAATATAGGCAACAGAAAGAAGGCACCCTTATCTATACTAATATTATAAAGCTGGAGGGTCTGTTTGTTTGTTTGGTTGAACGCGCTCTCTGGAAATACAGGTCCGATTTTAAAACATCTTTCAGTGTAAGATAGCTCATATATCGTGGGAGGCTATAGGCTATATATTAACAATATAAAACCAATAGGAGCGGACCACCAATGAAGAATGTTTCAATCAGGGTATGTTTCCTTTTGAGAACTTCCGCTGCGTGTTAGCGTCGTCCAAAGTAACCTATTCCACGCGGACGAAGTCGCGGTCAGATACTAGTTATTTTTATAAATGCGATTTCCAGTTTGTTATTCTTTTGCATCTCAACTCAATCGATCGCCGTGAAATTTAGAAAACACGTAGTAAAGGGTACAGGATAGGACATTACATCCAGAACAACGATAATGTTCCCGAATTATATATCGAATCTATTTTAAGGTAAGCGAAGTAGCGAGTATAAGAATAAACGATAAAATAAAGACAAGCTTTAGATTCTCCCACTTAAACTAATAAATAGCGACCAGTCTTCGGATGGTATTGCAATGCAATTTCATCCAAAAAATAGTGTTTTCGAGGGATATCTCAAATCTGCATTAATGCCAGCTAAGCCGCGAGTAAAAGGTACTAAATTATGATTAATAGCTATGGAGTATGTATACAATCTAAATATTTAATTCAGTATTACCATGTGTAAAAAGCGAAAATGCTTTGTATATCGCATTAAAATCACCTGATTATTCATAAAATAAATATTTAAATAGCCACTATAAAATACAATCCGTATTTATGTGTGTGCGCTTAGTTCTTTTAAACAAGAAAACGGATTTCGACATGAATTTCACTATCATTTGAAGAAATTTTTTCGTAAGATTTTATATATTACGTGCATATTATGTCTATAGATACATGAAAACGTTCGAGGTTTTGTATTTAAGTTGGAAAAATACTTTTCAGGCACTCGTATGTCTTAAAAAGCGCTATAAACTTCAAATATATCCACAAAATGTTTATCTTCAACCATTCTGACAAACCGTAACCGTAATCTTGTACTTACTATTAAAAAATAATCGATTATTTATTAAGTTATATAACTAATACTAGCGGGCCCGGCAGACGTTGTCCCGCCCTGATTATAAAAAAAATTCTTGATAAATTTTATAACAAAACCTTCCTCATGAATGATTTATTGACATTTATAAATCCTAAACTAATCAAGTATGTTTGATACTTTGTAAATATTGCGTGGTTTAGGACAACCTATGTCATTACAAAGGATATCTTAGAAGATATTCATCATCATCATCAGCCTGTACGAGACCTATGTCAGACCAAAGTCATATGCCTCTTTTCCAAGCATAATCACCACGCCAGCCCGTGACATATTGGCAATTTCAAACTTCGACTAATTCATAGTTATATGTATTGCCACAAACGTCGTTTCTATAACATTTCTCAGGTACAGGTTTGCTCACGATATATTCTTTCACCATCAACCGAGAGTGTTACCCATTTAAATCAGTAAATTTACGCGTATTCCGCAAAATCCGTTGGTACATTCCGGGGTTCGAACCTGCGGATATCAGGTTGATATTCCACCATTGAAATCGCTTGACTACATCTTAGAAAATACTACACATTTATAATTATATGCAGCAAAAAATAGTTGCGTGACGAGAGTTATGTAGCCTTTTATACTTTGATAAACTTTAAATATCAAAGTGCGAAAAAATAGATTGCATATCGCCTGTCTAAATCAAGTCGCTTGGACGCTTATAGTGTCACATTCGCACATTGCACCTATGCGATGCTGAGACCGGTTACTAGTTATTAGTTCCAGTGAGAGAATCCAATTTTGCCTTTATTTTATTACTAGTAAAGCATTGTCCGCTACTTCAGTCACCTTTTAATATAGATTTGACATATCCCTCGGGATCACTAGTGTTTTTCTGGATGAAATGTCCTGTACCACTGACAATGTAGTAGTGGTGAAAGCGTAAGAAACAAAGTTTCATTCGCATTTATAATATTAGTAAAGAAAATCTTTTTTGAATAACTTTTTCATTATTAACCCTAGCCATCTAATATATTGTTACCTAATATCTAAACATTCGTCGATCAGACTACGCTAATGAAAAATAATTGTTTAGTTACGATTCCACACAGCGACAACACATGTCAGAATTGTGATCACCCCAAATAGCTTGCTTGCATCTCATACAATGGTGTTTTGTCATTCGGCTAGCCTTGGACAGACACTGATAGCACGTCGTAGGATTAACAGAGACTTCTATGTTAAATGGTTTTCCCAGAATATCCTGTATCATGGCTTTGATATAACGCCTCAAAGTCATAATCTGAAGTCGCTTTCGTAGCCAAGGATGACTGTAAATTACATCCTAACTAGTGTATTTCCTCAAGCGCATCGCTTGATTCAATGTTTTCTTGTAACAAGAAGGTAGACAAGGACGCAGGGGCCAAGGTACGCGGAACTAGGTACACGCGACTTTAGTGCAGAAGGACGTCGTCGAACGGACGAATGTTTAGTTATCCAGGGTTAAACGTATATCCAAATGTTATTAAATACAGTAATTAAGTTGCCAAAAACCCGTTATCTTTAAATAAACCTTTATAAGTCATATAGAGACACCGTATATATTACAATACTGTAACTCAAATAAACATAATGACGAAGCCGAAGTCCATTGAGCGATTGACACACCCGGACAATATAATGTTATAAGAAAGAAATTAATCGCCTATTATATCGCAAAAGAAAAAAAAACATACACACAGGTAACAATAGAGGAGTCATTGGGTGGAATTACAGTCGGAAAAAGGCTAGCCGGTTGTACACTATAAGCAAAATAATGATTGGCAGAATGAGGTAAGAAATCAACATACATATACATTTTTTTTTACCGTTGCACTATAAAGATTTATTCAGGTTTTTTTTTATTTAAACGCTTTTGTATGAAAAAAATATTAAAGAATAATTATATAATTAAAAAACTTGAGATTTTTTTTTTACAATTATTGAAAATAACAATAGTATTTAACATATACTCTATATTACCTACTTACAATAGATATATATATTATGTAGTAGAAACTTTTAAAACTATCATGGAATGTATAAAGGAATATTATTTAAAATTAAAAAAATATATATTTGTTAAAAATATAAAGAAAAATCTAGAAACTAATAACTCACCCGCACTAATATGTATTGCAAATTTAATTTATCCAAATCAGTAAAAAAAATCCATATAATAGTAACGGCTGTCATATAATCCAAACACAAGTTTAGTTTCGTTCACAAAAAAAATAACACATTTTTTTATACAGTGCGTAAAGTTTGTCAAAATATCCGCGTAAATCCGCGATCGTCCGCGCCGCTCATCGCAATGACGGTCAATAGGCAAATGTGGCCAACGCTTTTCTGCAAAATCGGCTTGACCTGTAGAGACATCAGCATATCTCTCGGTTCCGTATCGTGCCAATCAATACATAGAAAACAGGTTCAGTAATATTTTTATTACTTAACACTATCAAAAATCGTGGGATAATAAAATATAATCGCGCGAGTGGAAATTATATTTTTCCTTTTATATGGTCATTTTATACTGGTTCGTTTATGATTATAAAACAATTATGACTTACATACATCACTATTAAGCATGATATTGACCCCTCGACTGATGTTTCTAGACTTAGATCTCAAAATGGCGGACCATGTTTTTAAATATCTAGCCATTTTTTTAAATTACAATTTAACATTACATAATTTGTTGGTGTCCAAGTTTTTCAAATTTTGTAATAAATACGACATTTTTTAGAACTTATTCTGCCAACTTATTCTGTTGACCCGTGCATCATAAAGTCTACGTTATTTTGTATGGAACTTAAACCCTTATGGTTTTGTACAGTCCAAAGGTTAAGTAAATATATTAGGTACTAGGTGTACCCGCAGCTCCACACACGTTTTTTTTTAATCGCATTAAAGAATTATAAAATTGTGAGACTATGTACAAGTATAGAAATGCTCTTTAAAGACAATTGTAAGTACGACGCGCACATCACTAAAAGTAACATGTAACGTGTACATTAGATATATAAATACTAACAGCGTGCCAAATAAGGTTTGTCATCAGCAACATATTTGGATCCTTAACCCACCATATAACTACCTCAGTGCTCGCTTACACTGTATAAGGAACTAATAAAATTATAACTTAAAATATTATTATAAAGATTTCCATTTACATTACATTTAATATACATTGCCATTATTATAATTAGGATTTTGTGACTATACAAAAAATAAACGCTTGTCTGTTCCGCAAGAAATTGTATTATGGAATAATTGAAAAAATTACAACAGCGACTGGGGCTTAAATCGATGTCATTTTCAACTTGGCTGTGATTATTAATTTATTTACACATTATGTGGTAAATACGCAATGGCGGACTTAATGCCGCAGGCATTCTCTACCAGTCAACCATTAGGTGATGCAGAGTTAAATGTTGGTAGTAAAAGGTGAGGTTTTTATAAAATTCTGTTTGTATGTATCAATAACGTTGGAACACTATCATACTAAAAAAACTAAAGGTAACTTTGCCTTACTAGATATGACCCAATAAATTATTATTATATCCTTACGTTCCCTATAAATCGGTACAGAGTAAACTTTGTTTTATCTTTTTACAAATAATAATTATCTTCGCCATTCATAAGTAGTCATTACTAATTACACTTCTTTATATTATTATATGTACCAGTACCTCTACTTTTGAGGTGTAAGGGGTGTCGAATAACATCTAAGACTTGAGACACCCAAACCAATATCACCTGCACGTGGTGCACCCTGCTGAATAACGAACGAGGCAATGGCGAAAGCGGGGTGGTAGGGCTTTACAGCTTGACTGGATCCCGTCATAGTGATTCGCTTATGTGGGTCACGTTTCGGGATCAGCCTATACATATCCAGCTTTTCGCAGGCCGGCATGACAGCGGCGACCGGCGATGAATAGTGTGTCACTCGGTGGTCGCAATTGTTTTTAGATTGTACTGTGCTTACCATCAGGCATAGTGCAGTGATTTTGCCGTGCTACAATAACAAAAAAAAAACAGTACAAACAGTTGTGTGTGTTGACATTTCGCAGTTCTTTAAAATATCTACTACTTCTATATATCTATATTTACAAAGGATTTACAAAACATTTGAGACACCAAATCTAGTTTTATTAGATAATCGGTAAGCTGTGCACAAAATAAACAAAATGTGTTTAAGAAGTGCACGTATAACCAAAGCTTTGATAACTTAAAAAGCAATATACACATATTCATTAATTCTACTTAGATACGATGTTAATCATGTACTATTCAGGTATATATTTAACGTCAGTGTTGGATGTATGTATGATAAATGAAAGTCATAACACATTACGTGTTAAAAACTTGCTTCATTTCCACAAGTCGTATTCTATTACATTATACATCAATTATATTGACAAGCTTTGCAATCAAAAAGTAAATTGTAAAGGGAATACAGGTATACCATTCTTTATGTATAGATTTCCTTGACTAACATAATTATCCTACTGAAATTGAAGTATTTTCGGTGACAACATTTTTTTTAACCAAACATCAAAATGTGGCATAATTATTTTTTTAGACTATTTAATTTTCTAAGAAAATTAATTCATAACTTTTTCTTTTGTTTTAAATAATGAATGGGAATTAAAAAAAACACAAATTTCAATTCAATTTTATATACTCTTCTACGTTTTATTGAATAATAAAAGAAATTATAAGGTTCAACATCGTCAATAAAATGCGTAATTTTTTATTATTATTACAAATACAATATACACGTTCCCAAAGGCAAAAAAAAGTAACATGAGTTAGCCTATCATCCCGAAAAAAGGACTATTTTCCAGAAATAGATCAAATTGTGCGAAGCCGCGAACAAAATATAATACTGAATAAGGCAGTTAAGTTCACATTATAAGGTGATCTATGTAGAAGGCTTATACAATGGGACTATTTTTTAAAACGCATTTGTTTAGTTATCTATTATAGGAAATCTAAATAATTTTATAGGTGGTAGATCCACGCTGAAGCTATACTTTTGGTTTCAAATAGCTGGCGTTTGGTTAGGAATTCCAAATTCAAATTTATTTTAAATTTACGCGCCTGCATTTATGTTTCGAATTTAGTGATTCATTTGTTTTTGCACCAGCCTGACTTTATGTGGTCACTGCATACTATACATATGACTATATACATCCAATCCAATTGGTACTCGTGAAGACTGAGTTGAAACGCCTTACGCAAGTATATGTGTCGTTACATTTCCAAATAGCTTAATCAATTTTACCCATTCCTAATATTTTACGTTATTTTTCAAGATCTTCAGATTATGTAGGTACTCGTAAAATATGAAGATCATAAAAAAAAAAAACGAAAAATCTTATGGACGGCAAAATTTGAACTTCGTTCTCAGTGTATAAAAAATGGAAATGTAAAAAAATTAAACATGTTATATGAACGATTAAAGTTGGGCTTAGCTGATTTTGAAATGTTACATAACATGAAACACATAAGTTGGCAACCAGACTTTTCGAAGAAGAACGTGTTCGCAGCGTGTGAACACTGCTTTGCGGCAGAGGTAGATGTCATGGCGGCTGGCGCAGTAGACTGCACATACCTTGCACATACCAACTATATTGTGATATGTCTATCAATCTAATTATTCGAGCACACTAGCTGTCCTCTGCCTTCGTACGAGAGTACGAGTACAAAAAAAACAATTCTTCCCTTTACAAATTATGTATTTAAATAAAATGGTAACTGAACGTTAATCTGTGGAAATTTTGAACATCTCCCTGTTGTCTATCTCACTCACTCATTCATTTAAGTTTTTATATGGATTTTTTTATTATTATTATAATTATAATTTTCACTTTTTCACACGGTTTTGAACCATTTTGTTTTATAAAAAACTTGACCTGACAATTACAATAATAACAAATACAGAATTAACTAAATTAGTGTAGCTGTTTTGACCCTTACATACATCTGGTAATTGATTTTTATTTATATCGATGTCAATTTAGTAAAATATTATATTTACCCGATTGCACGGAAAGGTAGTATTTCTAGTCTATTGCATGCATCTATAGATTTATATCTTCTAACATATGAGGGTCCAGCTCAAAAATGACAAAAAAGCGATATAAATAAGTTTTTTTAAGTACCAATACTCAATTAAATGAATAATCATCATTACATAGTCAAAATCAAAATCAAAAATCAAAATCAAAATATCCTTTATTCAATTTAGGCCCTGAGAAGGCGCTTATGAACGTCAAAGCTACTACCGGTTCGGAAAACAGCCCAGTCATCGAGAAGAACCGGCAAGAAACGCGATCTGGTTTATTTTTTCATGTCATATATTTCTATAGTAATATAAATATTCACATTCGTTATTAATGGATGCACAGAGAGGGGCGTCATTTCCAGACGTCACAATCGTTCACGTATTGATCCACCCTATAATAGCCTTTAGATATTAAAACCCGCTTGACATGGTTCTTGAACTCACTATCAGGCAAATCGGTAACGTGTTTTGGGACTTTATTATAAAACTTAACACTATTACCTAAAAAACTGTTTTTGGATTTAGTGAGCCTGAAGCATGGAATGACCAATTTGTTGCTGTTTCTAGTATTTAAATTATGCTGGTCTTTTACTAGATCCAACATATCTGAATTTTTGCGGACATACATGACTAAAACCCCACGGTGTACCGACAGACCGTTTTGTGGGGGCGGCAAGGGATCGTTCGAGCTAATCAACCTTGTAGAGCCGCCCCCACGGTCCGCCCGGCGGAAGGTGACCGCCGGGCTCCTACCTATAGAGGGACAGACCAGGTACACACCGGCTGCCCCCCCTCGTCCGCCGGACCCGTGCAATGAGGAGATGGGCCCCCCGGCCCATCCCCTCAGGTCCGGCTACGGTGGCAGGAGGAGTTGGGCGAAGCGCCTTCTCCTCCTGCCTGTCCTCCTTTGGCGGAGACGGCCACTTTGAGGGTCTGCCTCGCGGGCCCTCTCCGCCTCCTCCTTCTGCGAGATGACCTCCTCGCAGAAGGAGGCCATCGCTCACCAAGCCTGTTCGCTGCCGAGCATGGCCGAAACCACGCTCGGCAGCGATAAGTCCGTTCCCACGGCCGCCGCTAGGATGCGGCGCTGCTCCCCCCACGCAGCACACTCAGACAGCGTGTGCTGCGCGGTATCTTCCTCAGCGCCGCACTCGTGGCAGGCGGCCGTCGGCTCCCTGCGTGCGATCCGGTGCAGGTACCAATTGGTTGTCAATTCCATTATATGTACTTTGTATAAGGATATTATTAATTTTATTCTCAAGTAGATAATGATATTACAAGTTTCGATCATTTCAATGAACTAACAAGATGGTGGTGGTGGTGGCTGTCTTGTTAAATTAGAACTTTCCAGGTAGTATTTGTGGCAAATCAGAATCCATTTAAGACCAAAAGAAGCGGAGCACCAAGGAAGACGGTTTCAAAATCAGCTCTTTTCCTTTTGAGAGCTTCCGCTGCGTGTTAGCGTTAACCCAAAGTAACTATTCTATGCAGACGAAGTCGCAGGCAAAAGCTAGTCAACACATAAATATCTACAACTTATCGTTCCTGCAGATTCACGAATTGTAGGCATATTTGTTTAGATCATCGGTCCGGGTTAAAAGAATATGCCCCGTAATATGTTTTTCTTAATGAAGTTTGATATCAAGTACTAAGTATTAATTAATTGCTTCCTACGTGTACAGTTTCTCCTGTCACCCATCCAAGACCAAGCGCCGTGTATTGAAATCCGGCCCTAATTAATAACTTTTCAATGTCGATTACTTTCTCCCGTTCAGGACACTAATTGGTCTACTGAGAAAAAGTGTCAATATTATAGTGTCAGTATGGACGAGTGCTTTATGGTAAAATATGTCCATATGTTTTATATACTTCATAGGTTTTGTTTTAGTATTTGACCACTACTTCATCTAATGTTAAAAGATGATTTTTTTATATTATATGGGGCAAACGAACAGGCGGGTTACCTGATAGTAAGACATTACCACCGTCCATAGACAATAGCTACACAAGGAGAGTCGCAAGTACGCTGCCGGCCTTTACAAGATGATAAGATCTAAGATGGTAAACACGCTAAATCTAGATGAGAACTGGCTCTTAAGGGCATCAACTGAAACACACCTATAGGTGCTTGGGGGACAAATCTTCAATTTGAAGGTGGACTGAGAAAAAACCCTACCGCGATGTTTTCTTTCACAGAAAGTTTCGGTTTACTTGCAAAGATTCGAACCTACGTTGATCGACGCATTGTCTGAACACGCTAATCACTGAGCCAATATCGCTTCAATCACATAACAATTCCATATCCAAGACACGAAAATTTCTATTAGCGAATTATCAAATTCGATATTTATAGTATTTGACATGTCATTTTATTTGCATTTATTTTTCTATTATAGTTTTCCTATTTTATATTTTTATAATGGTTTATTATATCTAATATTGTATTACTATTAGTGAGAAAACTCTGAAACCACGAACCTTGAAAAAAAAAACCAGAAAATGCAGTCTGAAATTGGATAGTTTTCCGTTACATAAAAATGGCAATATAACAAGCAAATCATAATCTTCAAGAACTTCGTTTTTAACCGGAACAAACAATTGTAAGGCTAAAAGAGCCCATCAGACTTCGCAACTATATAATAATAATCA
>MU158871.1:195699-207734 GCA_015888305.1 Antheraea pernyi
AGTAAAAAATAGACTGATGTTAATATTGCACTATATTTGATTTAAAAATTAAAAAAAGAACACAGTCATTCCAAGCGCCTTCTCCTCCTGCCTGTCCTCCTTTGGCGGAGACGGCCACTTTGAGGGTCTGCCTCGCGGGCCCTCTCCGCCTCCTCCTTCTGCGAGATGACCTCCTCGCAGAAGGAGGCCATCGCTCACCAAGCCTGTTCGCTGCCGAGCATGGCCGAAACCACGCTCGGCAGCGATAAGTCCGTTCCCACGGCCGCCGCTTCTCATAATATGCCCAAACCATGCTAACCTATTACTCCTCAACTTCTGTCGCTTATATTAGTATATACTCATTCTTAATCTTATCCATTCTGGTTACACTACACATCCATGTTAACATTCGCATCTCTGCCACGTGTAATTTTGTCTCATCCATCTCTTACCCAGCATAGAATTACAATAGTTCTATGTTAGTCTACACTTATAAAGCTGAAGAGTTTGTTTGCTTGAACGAGCTAATCTCAGGAACTACTGTTCCAATTCGAATAATTATTTCAGTGTTAGGTAGCTCATTTGTTGGTGATGGCTATATATTGTCATGTTAAGACCAAAAGAAGCGGAGCACCAAGGAAGACGGTTTCAAAATCAGCTCTTTTCCTTTTGAGAGCTTCCGCTGCGTGTTAGCGTTAACCCAAAGTAACTATTCTATGCAGACGAAGTCGCAGGCAAAAGCTAGTCAACACATAAATATCTACAACTTATCGTTCCTGCAGATTCACGAATTGTAGGCATATTTGTTTAGATCATCGGTCCGGGTTAAAAGAATATGCCCCGTAATATGTTTTTCTTAATGAAGTTTGATATCAAGTACTAAGTATTAATTAATTGCTTCCTACGTGTACAGTTTCTCCTGTCACCCATCCAAGACCAAGCGCCGTGTATTGAAATCCGGCCCTAATTAATAACTTTTCAATGTCGATTACTTTCTCCCGTTCAGGACACTAATTGGTCTACTGAGAAAAAGTGTCAATATTATAGTGTCAGTATGGACGAGTGCTTTATGGTAAAATATGTCCATATGTTTTATATACTTCATAGGTTTTGTTTTAGTATTTGACCACTACTTCATCTAATGTTAAAAGATGATTTTTTTATATTATATGGGGCAAACGAACAGGCGGGTTACCTGATAGTAAGACATTACCACCGTCCATAGACAATAGCTACACAAGGAGAGTCGCAAGTACGCTGCCGGCCTTTACAAGATGATAAGATCTAAGATGGTAAACACGCTAAATCTAGATGAGAACTGGCTCTTAAGGGCATCAACTGAAACACACCTATAGGTGCTTGGGGGACAAATCTTCAATTTGAAGGTGGACTGAGAAAAAACCCTACCGCGATGTTTTCTTTCACAGAAAGTGTCGGTTTACTTGCAAAGATTCGAACCTACGTTGATCGACGCATTGTCTGAACACGCTAATCACTGAGCCAATATCGCTTCAATCACATAACAATTCCATATCCAAGACACGAAAATTTCTATTAGCGAATTATCAAATTCGATATTTATCTTGTGTTAAAAATTCATAGACCAATACGAACGAAAATCAAAATATAAATGAAACAGTAAAAAACGGGTTTGTATTCAGCATATTAAAATCTTCACAAGCAGAATATTTTTTATTCGAAAGAAGATTTCTTTGCAGATCAGTATAATATGCAACCTAGTGTTTAACTAACAGGAACAGAAAATGGATGTTTATATATTCATAACAAACTAACTCTTGCCTGTGTCTTTCTTCGCGTGTAGATTTGTTCTAACCCTCGGGAACAGTACCTTATTCTGGAAGAAATGTTTCCCAATCAGTCAGTTCACTGCACTCAGTCATTGTTTTGCATACATATTCATATTAAAATCCCTACACAGTAGTTAACGGAAAATATTATGTTCGTACATATAGTGAACGTAAACGATTAACCATAATCTATGTTTTTACATTTATGAATCCGATTTGAATGTCGGAATGTTTTGAATTAGTGTGAATTGTCTAGGAAATGGTGTTGTGAGAAAACTTTACTTTATCCGGGAAGTGAGAATCGCTGCTGCAGTCGGTAACTCGATCGTTGGAATCGTCTCATTGTTCTCGAAGGTTGGGGATATTTTAAAACAGTACATTAATGTTTCCTGTGTGCTTGTGTTGCAATGTATGTTTTGTCTGTCCCAAACATAATAATACATCATTTTAATAGCATCACTTAACTGGACTTAGAATTATGCATTCATTTTTTTAATACGTACAGAGTACTACAAATGAGAGCCTAAATAATATTATAGATGCGAATGTGAGTTTGTTTGTTTGTCTGTTATGCGTTAATTATTCAAGCGAAGCATACCTGTTGGCTGGGATACAGAAATGGGCGTAGTGGCCTATGCCACTACGGATCAACGCACAACCCAAATTACTAGGGTTGTGAAAATTTGCATGCGAGTTCATGTTACATTGTTTGATGTTTTAAATTTTCCATGTTATGTGACAATCCGATAAAGAAATATCTGTAATATTTAAAATTTAAATAATATTTCTTGAAACTACCAAAAATGCATCGCTTATAAGTATTTTTTATTGATAAAATATTTTTAAATGTGTTGACATCTGAATGTATAATAAGATTAACCTATTTATGCACATTTTATTTCCAAATTGTAGAATGCAGAATATTATTGTAACATAAAATATGCGCATTTTATGAGCTTCTAACCTACAAACTTACGTTGCCTGTGTTTTAGCAACTAATTGACCTCCAATAAAGATTCTGTTTCTGTCCATCTTCCAATGCTTAACCAAAAGAGAAAGAAAAATATTTTTATTGAAGTTATACTTCTTTTGGCGCGTTAGGGAAAAATGATGAGAGTAAATTATTACGATGCGCGCGCACACCGTCACGAAAAACCGACACCCTGAAGTTATTACGATGCGCGCGCGCACACTGTCACGAAAAACCGACACCCTTTTTTTTTAACGTGGGGAAATCCCTTATGGATACGCCACCCTCCCGGGGGAGAGGGTGGGTTATGTCCGAGTCGCACGGACTAAAACCCCACGGTGTACCGACAGACCGTTTTGTGGGGGCGGCAAGGGATCGTTCAAGCTAATCAACCTTGTAGAGCCGCCTATCAAGTACTAAGTATTAATTAATTGCTTCCTACGTGTACAGTTTCTCCTGTCACCCATCCAAGACCAAGCGCCGTGTATTGAAATCCGGCCCTAATTAATAACTTTTCAATGTCGATTACTTTCTCCCGTTCAGGACACTAATTGGTCTACTGAGAAAAAGTGTCAATATTATAGTGTCAGTATGGACTAGTGCTTTATGGTAAAATATGTCCATATGTTTTATATACTTCATAGGTTTTGTTTTAGTATTTGACCACTACTTCATCTAATGTTAAAAGATGATTTTTTTATATTATATGGGGCAAACGAACAGGCGGGTTACCTGATAGTAAGACATTACCACCGTCCATAGACAATGGCTACACAAGGAGAGTCGCAAGTACGCTGCCGGCCTTTACAAGATGATAAGATCTAAGATGGTAAACACGCTAAATCTAGATGAGAACTGGCTCTTAAGGGCATCAACTGAAACACACCTATAGGTGCTTGGGGGACAAATCTTCAATTTGAAGGTGGACTGAGAAAAAACCCTACCGCGATGTTTTCTTTCACAGAAAGTGTCGGTTTACTTGCAAAGATTCGAACCTACGTTGATCGACGCATTGTCTGAACACGCTAATCACTGAGCCAATATCGCTTCAATCACATAACAATTCCATATCCAAGACACGAAAATTTCTATTAGCGAATTATCAAATTCGATATTTATAGTATTTGACATGTCATTTTATTTGCATTTATTTCTGTAAAATATCATCTCAGTATTCACACCTTTTATACGCATATCATTTATCACACCATCCATTTATACCTTCTTCGATCTTCGTCTACTTCTATATCCATGCACTGCCTTACTAAATTTGTTTCTTGTTATGACTTTCATCTCTTCTCATAATTTTTTTTGCAGTCTGAAATTGGATAGTTTTCCGTTACATAAAAATGGCAATATAACAAGCAAATCATAATCTTCAAGAACTTCGTTTTTAACCGGAACAAACAATTGTAAGGCTAAAAGAGCCCATCAGACTTCGTAGCTACATAATAATAATCACAAATACAGTGGTACAACAAAATAATCCCAAGGAGGGTTGATGACAGGCAGGCGGCCGATCGTAAAATTAAGCCAAATCATATACCACAACATGAGAAACATGTTGTACCGACCCTACTTATGTGGGATAAGGGTAAGAAGAAGAAGAAGAGATATTTATAGTATTTATCAATAAACAAAATTAATGCATTGCTTGTATTGTTTCGTTTCGTTCGGTAAGTGAGAGTGCTGGAGGCCCCCCACCTTCTCTCTCCCCCTCCTGCCCCTAAACATAGACTGGCAACACACTTGTGACTCCCCTGGCACTGCTGGTATCTATGGGCGGTGGTGATCACTTGACATCAGGTGACCCAACTGTTCGTTTGCCTCCTATGATATAAAAACAAATTATATGAGTATAATTTATCTAAAAAAATATTTCAAAACGTATTGTTTATAGAACCTAAAACAATATTATGGACAATCTTTTCTCTTGTAACCTATTCTGGTAGATTGCGACATAATCGTTTCGACTTTTGAAAGAAGACGTTCGACTAGAACCGACTCCATATTATCGCTGTTTTATATGAGGTCTGTAACTACTGTCAACCATAATTTAAACGGAAGTTAATGAATAATTTTAAAGTTCATGGTATTTTTCAATATTCAATATCTTTCAATATTATCGGATTTTCAATTTGTATGATATCGATAATGTTTTGTCGATATTACCGGTTCTTTAGATACAATGTTGCAAGCCAAAGTAAGAGTCATGTATACATAACTACGTGCAACATGGACTTCCGATTAATTCCGTTGAGGTTTTTAAAGTTTGATATTGTTTTATTACATTCACATTATTAACTCTCGATTGGTTATAGACATATTCAGTATTGAGTTAGCGATTTTATTTCATTTGAAAACTATATATATTTAAAAAAAAAGTAACTTATGAATCGTTCGCTGCTGCTATTTCGTTGGGATGATCGGTAAAAACGTTACGAGGACGTCTTTTATAACGTGAGGCATACGGTTTGGTTAAGTAATTCGTGGCGGACACCACTAATGGATTGGAATGATTCACGGCTTTTTCGATCATATATTCGATCATAAGAGACGTTACGTGCGTCCGAATAGACGGAAACTCTTTATGGAGGTCGATCTTCCGGATGTACCATAGGGCACAGAAAGAATTCCGTAAAAACCGATTTTGTAAAATCTGCAACTTACGAAAGCGGAGTCTTATGAGCGAACACGGGACATCTGTTTGTCAGAATGGGGCGGACGTAAGTCTTATAAAGTGTGAGCTTATGTCTGAGGAACATTTTACTCTTCGAGTATTCTAGTGGATGTATGCGAATCATGACCATTGCCGCCTTTTACCCCACTCTATCAACGTGTGGTTTGAAAGTAAGTTCCCAACCGAGGGTGACACCTAGATACTTGACATAGAAGACCCCAGGAATAGGAACTCCGTGTAAATCGAGCTGCTTAAGTATATAACAGTTTTTAAAGGTGTAGAAAAGTATCGCGGAACTCTTGTCAGGGTTGATTTCCAACAACTACGATACCATTCGCCGAGATCACGAACGGCATGTTGAATATGCTATCTGACGTAACCTCTATGCCTGCTTGAAGCAAAGATAACTGTATCATCGACGTAACAGCCTAACTCAACTCTTGGGGCTCGCGGTAGGTCTGGTATCTATGGGCGGTGGTGATCACTTGACATCAGGTGACCCAACTGTTCGTTTGCCTCCTATGATATAAAAACAAATTATATGAGTATAATTTATCTAAAAAAATATTTCAAAACGTATTGTTTATAGAACCTAAAACGACAAAAAATGTGAAGATTAGATTTAACAGTTTTCGAAAAAAAAGATTTAGTATAAAACCGACACAATGTAAATACTAGAAACAATAACAAAGTGGTCACTCCATATTTTATAGTATTTATCAATAAACAAAATTAATGCATTGCTTGTATTGTTTCGTTTCGTTCGGTAAGTGAGAGTGCTGGAGGCCCCCCACCTTCTCTCTCCCCCTCCTGCCCCTAAACATAGACTGGCAACACACTTGTGACTCCCCTGGCACTGCTGGTATCTATGGGCGGTGGTGATCACTTGACATCAGGTGACCCAACTGTTCGTTTGCCTCCTATGATATAAAAACAAATTATATGAGTATAATTTATCTAAAAAAATATTTCAAAACGTATTGTTTATAGAACCTAAAACAATATTATGGACAATCTTTTCTCTTGTAACCTATTCTGGTAGATTGCGACATAATCGTTTCGACTTTTGAAAGAAGACGTTCGACTAGAACCGACTCCATATTATCGCTGTTTTATATGAGGTCTGTAACTACTGTCAACCATAATTTAAACGGAAGTTAATGAATAATTTTAAAGTTCATGGTATTTTTCAATATTCAATATCTTTCAATATTATCGGATTTTCAATTTGTATGATATCGATAATGTTTTGTCGATATTACCGGTTCTTTAGATACAATGTTGCAAGCCAAAGTAAGAGTCATGTATACATAACTACGTGCAACATGGACTTCCGATTAATTCCGTTGAGGTTTTTAAAGTTTGATATTGTTTTATTACATTCACATTATTAACTCTCGATTGGTTATAGACATATTCAGTATTGAGTTAGCGATTTTATTTCATTTGAAAACTATATATATTTAAAAAAAAAGTAACTTATGAATCGTTCGCTGCTGCTATTTCGTTGGGATGATCGGTAAAAACGTTACGAGGACGTCTTTTATAACGTGAGGCATACGGTTTGGTTAAGTAATTCGTGGCGGACACCACTAATGGATTGGAATGATTCACGGCTTTTTCGATCATATATTCGATCATAAGAGACGTTACGTGCGTCCGAATAGACGGAAACTCTTTATGGAGGTCGATCTTCCGGATGTACCATAGGGCACAGAAAGAATTCCGTAAAAACCGATTTTGTAAAATCTGCAACTTACGAAAGCGGAGTCTTATGAGCGAACACGGGACATCTGTTTGTCAGAATGGGGCGGACGTAAGTCTTATAAAGTGTGAGCTTATGTCTGAGGAACATTTTACTCTTCGAGTATTCTAGTGGATGTATGCGAATCATGACCATTGCCGCCTTTTACCCCACTCTATCAACGTGTGGTTTGAAAGTAAGTTCCCAACCGAGGGTGACACCTAGATACTTGACATAGAAGACCCCAGGAATAGGAACTCCGTGTAAATCGAGCTGCTTAAGTATATAACAGTTTTTAAAGGTGTAGAAAAGTATCGCGGAACTCTTGTCAGGGTTGATTTCCAACAACTACGATACCATTCGCCGAGATCACGAACGGCATGTTGAATATGCTATCTGACGTAACCTCTATGCCTGCTTGAAGCAAAGATAACTGTATCATCGACGTAACAGCCTAACTCAACTCTTGGGGCTCGCGGTAGGTCTCTGATATACATGCTAAATAGGTATGGCGTCAGAATATACCCTTGGTGTACTCCTGAGCGTATCGGGTGCGACCCACTCTAGAACCATAGGTCTGTTCTTAAAGGAAAATATGGTGGGTAATTTTAAAAGCTTTTTAATATTCTACAACCTGAAAAGTTTTAGGGCTGAGTGCCTTAAGCGCTCGCCTTTTCAGAAGAATTCGCAGTTAAAAGCTAGTCAAATAATACACATTAATATCTACAGCTTATCGTTCCTGCAAATTCACTAATTGTAGGCATATTTATTTAGGTCTGGGTTACAAGAATACGTTCTGTAATATGTTTTTATTAATGAAGTTTGATATCAAGTACTAAGTATTAATTAATTGCTTCCTACGTGTACAGTTTCTCCTGTCACCCATCCAAGACCAAGCGCCGTGTATTGAAATCCGGCCCTAATTAATAACTTTTCAATGTCGATTACTTTCTCCCGTTCAGGACACTAATTGGTCTACTGAGAAAAAGTGTCAATATTATAGTGTCAGTATGGACGAGTGCTTTATGGTAAAATATGTCCATATGTTTTATATACTTCATAGGTTTTGTTTTAGTATTTGACCACTACTTCATCTAATGTTAAAAGATGATTTTTTTATATTATATGGGGCAAACGAACAGGCGGGTTACCTGATAGTAAGACATTACCACCGTCCATAGACAATAGCTACACAAGGAGAGTCGCAAGTACGCTGCCGGCCTTTACAAGATGATAAGATCTAAGATGGTAAACACGCTAAATCTAGATGAGAACTGGCTCTTAAGGGCATCAACTGAAACACACCTATAGGTGCTTGGGGGACAAATCTTCAATTTGAAGGTGGACTGAGAAAAAACCCTACCGCGATGTTTTCTTTCACAGAAAGTGTCGGTTTACTTGCAAAGATTCGAACCTACGTTGATCGACGCATTGTCTGAACACGCTAATCACTGAGCCAATATCGCTTCAATCACATAACAATTCCATATCCAAGACACGAAAATTTCTATTAGCGAATTATCAAATTCGATATTTATAGTATTTGACATGTCATTTTATTTGCATTTATTTTTCTATTATAGTTTTCCTATTTTATATTTTTATAATGGTTTATTATATCTAATATTGTATTACTATTAGTGAGAAAACTCTGAAACCACGAACCTTGAAAAAAAAAACCAGAAAATGCAGTCTGAAATTGGATAGTTTTCCGTTACATAAAAATGGCAATATAACAAGCAAATCATAATCTTCAAGAACTTCGTTTTTAACCGGAACAAACAATTGTAAGGCTAAAAGAGCCCATCAGACTTCGTAGCTACATAATAATAATCACAAATACAGTGGTACAACAAAATAATCCCAAGGAGGGTTGATGACAGGCAGGCGGCCGATCGTAAAATTAAGCCAAATCATATACCACAACATGAGAAACATGTTGTACCGACCCTACTTATGTGGGATAAGGGTAAGAAGAAGAAGAAGAGATATTTATAGTATTTATCAATAAACAAAATTAATGCATTGCTTGTATTGTTTCGTTTCGTTCGGTAAGTGAGAGTGCTGGAGGCCCCCCACCTTCTCTCTCCCCCTCCTGCCCCTAAACATAGACTGGCAACACACTTGTGACTCCCCTGGCACTGCTGGTATCTATGGGCGGTGGTGATCACTTGACATCAGGTGACCCAACTGTTCGTTTGCCTCCTATGATATAAAAACAAATTATATGAGTATAATTTATCTAAAAAAATATTTCAAAACGTATTGTTTATAGAACCTAAAACAATATTATGGACAATCTTTTCTCTTGTAACCTATTCTGGTAGATTGCGACATAATCGTTTCGACTTTTGAAAGAAGACGTTCGACTAGAACCGACTCCATATTATCGCTGTTTTATATGAGGTCTGTAACTACTGTCAACCATAATTTAAACGGAAGTTAATGAATAATTTTAAAGTTCATGGTATTTTTCAATATTCAATATCTTTCAATATTATCGGATTTTCAATTTGTATGATATCGATAATGTTTTGTCGATATTACCGGTTCTTTAGATACAATGTTGCAAGCCAAAGTAAGAGTCATGTATACATAACTACGTGCAACATGGACTTCCGATTAATTCCGTTGAGGTTTTTAAAGTTTGATATTGTTTTATTACATTCACATTATTAACTCTCGATTGGTTATAGACATATTCAGTATTGAGTTAGCGATTTTATTTCATTTGAAAACTATATATATTTAAAAAAAAAGTAACTTATGAATCGTTCGCTGCTGCTATTTCGTTGGGATGATCGGTAAAAACGTTACGAGGACGTCTTTTATAACGTGAGGCATACGGTTTGGTTAAGTAATTCGTGGCGGACACCACTAATGGATTGGAATGATTCACGGCTTTTTCGATCATATATTCGATCATAAGAGACGTTACGTGCGTCCGAATAGACGGAAACTCTTTATGGAGGTCGATCTTCCGGATGTACCATAGGGCACAGAAAGAATTCCGTAAAAACCGATTTTGTAAAATCTGCAACTTACGAAAGCGGAGTCTTATGAGCGAACACGGGACATCTGTTTGTCAGAATGGGGCGGACGTAAGTCTTATAAAGTGTGAGCTTATGTCTGAGGAACATTTTACTCTTCGAGTATTCTAGTGGATGTATGCGAATCATGACCATTGCCGCCTTTTACCCCACTCTATCAACGTGTGGTTTGAAAGTAAGTTCCCAACCGAGGGTGACACCTAGATACTTGACATAGAAGACCCCAGGAATAGGAACTCCGTGTAAATCGAGCTGCTTAAGTATATAACAGTTTTTAAAGGTGTAGAAAAGTATCGCGGAACTCTTGTCAGGGTTGATTTCCAACAACTACGATACCATTCGCCGAGATCACGAACGGCATGTTGAATATGCTATCTGACGTAACCTCTATGCCTGCTTGAAGCAAAGATAACTGTATCATCGACGTAACAGCCTAACTCAACTCTTGGGGCTCGCGGTAGGTCTCTGATATACATGCTAAATAGGTATGGCGTCAGAATATACCCTTGGTGTACTCCTGAGCGTATCGGGTGCGACCCACTCTAGAACCATAGGTCTGTTCTTAAAGGAAAATATGGTGGGTAATTTTAAAAGCTTTTTAATATTCTACAACCTGAAAAGTTTTAGGGCTGAGTGCCTTAAGCGCTCGCCTTAGTAGTCCGGTGAAGCTGTAATGACCTTCCCAGGTCAATAGCGTAGTCAGTTCGAGAAAAAAAAACCTGAAAAGTTTAACATAGATTATATTAATATCATTACATATGCAGAGATTTTTTTATATGTTACTCTGTTTTATTTCCATTAAAACATTCGCGAATTTCAACACGGTACAAATAAAAATATATTAATGCAACAGAATTATTCATTCTACGTTTTTTACTAATGTTTTATAGTCATTAAGTTATAAAGAATGCATCTAATATTGAGTATAAAATTATTATATTCAATAAACATAACTGTTCTTAATGAGGTTTTGATTCGTTGGATTACTGATCGAATAAAAATTGAAACGCGCCATTTTACGGAAATACCGACATCTTTCGACTAAATTATGAAATAAGCTTCTCTTAAAATTTTACTATTAAACTTTGACACTTGGACTGTATTATGTTGTGATTTGATTTAGGGTAAAATACCTTGTGTTAAATTGACGAGTGTTTGTGATATAAAATTAATTTTTCGTTTTCCTCTTATAATATGTATAAAAAAAAAACAATTTACTAAGAACAGATGAGGACCGTTAGACGAGACATGCTAGTGAATGAAATTGACTGAATAATTTATTTACATTTAAAATACGATAGCAAACGACTAAATTATAATATTAAATGAACGGATTCGACGAGCTGCATGTCAACCCAATAAAAATAAGAATCTCTCTGAAGTACGACTGACCATTCTTTTGAGTACCACGCCGAGCTCTAACAGTAAAATATGTATAATCAGAGTATAGTAACAATAATATAATTTCTTGCAGACTCATCGTTACATCCATAATTGTGGGTACAATTACAAGTTTAAAAATTAATGTTAGTGATAATAATAAGAATAAAACAGTAAAAATTAGGACAATTTAAAAAATAGGACATAACACACGATATAACATTAAATGGCAGGTCCGAGTGGGCCATGTGTAGGTGTTGATCCACGCTGAAGCTATTACCGATTTCAGCATGAATGGGTCGGCTCGACCGGGGTAGTACCACCCGCTCACAGAAAACCGACGTGAAGTAACAGTGCTTGCATTGTTGTGTTTCGTTCGGTCAGTGAGTGCGCCGGAGGCCCACCTCCCTTTCCTTTCCCTCTT
>MU158871.1:207761-229306 GCA_015888305.1 Antheraea pernyi
AACGCACTTGCAACTCCCCTGATGTTGCTAGTATCTATGGACGGCATGTAGCCGTATCCAGCGAGCCAGCATCGGAGAGTCCCACCTCTGAGAGTGTGACTCGAACAAATTTCCAATTGGCGTTAAAGGCTTTTCAGATATGTTTTTGAATCTTGTGTTAAAAACTCATAGACCAATACGAACGAAAATCAAAATATATATGTGACAGTAAAAAACGGGTTTTGTATTCAGCATATTAAAATCTTCACAAGCAGAATATTTTTTATTCGAAAGAAGATTTCTTTGCAGATCAGTATAATATGCAACCTAGTGTTTAACTAACAGGAACAGAAAATGGATGTTTATATATTCATAACAAACTAACTCTTGCCTGTGTCTTTCTTCGCGTGTAGATTTGTTCTAACCCTCGGGAACAGTACCTTATTCTGGAAGAAATGTTTCCCAATCAGTCAGTTCACTGCACTCAGTCATTGTTTTGCATACATATTCATATTAAAATCCCTACACAGTAGTTAACGGAAAATATTATGTTCGTACATATAGTGAACGTAAACGATTAACCATAATCTATGTTTTTACATTTATGAATCCGATTTGAATGTCGGAATGTTTTGAATTAGTGTGAATTGTCTAGGAAATGGTGTTGTGAGAAAACTTTACTTTATCCGGGAAGTGAGAATCGCTGCTGCAGTCGGTAACTCGATCGTTGGAATCGTCTCATTGTTCTCGAAGGTTGGGGATATTTTAAAACAGTACATTAATGTTTCCTGTGTGCTTGTGTTGCAATGTATGTTTTGTCTGTCCCAAACATAATAATACATCATTTTAATAGCATCACTTAACTGGACTTAGAATTATGCATTCATTTTTTTAATACGTACAGAGTACTACAAATGAGAGCCTAAATAATATTATAGATGCGAATGTGAGTTTGTTTGTTTGTCTGTTATGCGTTAATTATTCAAGCGAAGCATACCTGTTGGCTGGGATACAGAAATGGGCGTAGTGGCCTATGCCACTACGGATCAACGCACAACCCAAATTACTAGGGTTGTGAAAATTTGCATGCGAGTTCATGTTACATTGTCGTTTACGCGTTAATTATTCAAGCGAACATTATGAAAATGTGCATACCTGTTGGCTGGGATACAGAAATGGGCATAGGCCACTACGGATCAACGCACAACCCAAATTACTAGGGCTGTGAAAATGCATGCGAGTTCATTTTACATTGTTTGATGTTTATGTGACAATCCAATAAAGAAATATTTGTAACATTTAAAATGTAATAATATTTCTTGAAACTATCTAATATGCATCCGTTTATAAGCTAGTATTTTTAAAATATTTTTAAATGTGTTGACATCTGAATGTATAATAAGATTAACCTATTTATGCACATTTTATTTCCAAATTGTAGAATGCAGAATATTATTGTAACATAAAATATGCGCATTTTATGAGCTTCTAACCTACAAACTTACGTTGCCTGTGTTTTAGCAACTAATTGACCTCCAATAAAGATTCTGTTTCTGTCCATCTTCCAATGCTTAACCAAAAGAGAAAGAAAAATATTTTTATTGAAGTTATACTTCTTTTGCAATATTATTGTAACATAGCGCATATTTTATGAGCTTCTAACCTACAAACTTATGTTGCCTGTGTTTTAGCAACTAATTGACCTCCAATAAAGATTCTGTTCCTGTCCATCTTCCAATGCTTAATCAAAAGAGAGAGAAAAATATTTTTAATTTTTTATATCATAGGAGGCAAACGAACAGGCGGGACACCTAATGTTAAGTGATCACCGCCGTCCATAGACACTAGCAACACCAGGGGAGTCGCAAGTGCTTTGCCAGCTTGTGTTTGTGGAGAGGAAGGGAGGGATACAAGGGTGGTGAAGGGTGCCTCCGGCGCTCTCACTGACCGAATGAAACGCAACAATAGACGCACTATTACTTCACGTCGGTTTTTCTGTGGGTCGTGTGGCAGTACCTCGGTCAAGCCGACCCATTCATGCTGAAACCAGTAATAGCTTCAGCATGGCTATACCACCTACAAATATATAAATAAATATATTCAAAAACAACAGGTGATCGTTTGATTTTGTGTGTGTGTGTGTGTGTGATTATGGATTGATGATATAAAGAAGAAACGATAAGAACAATTTAAGCCATAGATATATAAATCAAAAGAATGTCGTGAATTTCGTAATTACTACGATTTTTTATTACATTTTAATTATCTCATCCACAACACGGAATTGAGAAACAAGCAAAATGTCAAATAGATGATGTAATTAACTTTTCGACATCATAAGATTTATTTGATACTGTTGAAATTAATACGTGCAAATATTTGTAACTAAAAGAATAAATAATTTACACAACCGACTTTAAAAGTTCAATGGAATTTAGTCTGTAGATACCGTTATAGATGAATCTTTCGCAATGAAATAAAGAATTTAATAAATAGAAACCGAATTAAATATTAATAAACTGCTAACGCACTTTTATCAATGAGAACGTGAATTTTAAACAAAGGGAAAGTTCAAGGAAAACCACTTCTTATAAATTTAGCATAGATCAAAATTGTTTTTTCTCGAACTGACTACGCTATTGGCCTAACAAGGCCTTAACAGCTTCACCGGACTACTAAGGCGAGCGCTTTAAGTTACTCAGCCGATTTTATTTTGACAGCTAGCTCAAGGGTGCGCGGCACACCGCAACTTAAGCTGTTGCCTGATTCATGCAATTCGCGAACTAACTTTTTTTTTTAACCTTATCCCTCTTGGGTGAGAGGGTGGGTTATGTTCGAGTCTCACGGACTACAACCCCGAATTAAATATTAATAAACTGCTAACGCACTTTTATCAATGAGAACGTGAATTTTAAACAAAGGGAAAGTTCAAGGAAAACCACTTCTTATAAATTTAGCATAGATCAAAATTGTTTTTTCTCGAACTGACTACGCTATTGGCCTAACAAGGCCTTAACAGCTTCACCGGACTACTAAGGCGAGCGCTTTAAGTTACTCAGCCGATTTTATTTTGACAGCTAGCTCAAGGGTGCGCGGCACACCGCAACTTAAGCTGTTGCCTGATTCATGCAATTCGCGAACTAACTTTTTTTTTTAACCTTATCCCTCTTGGGTGAGAGGGTGGGTTATGTTCGAGTCTCACGGACTACAACCTCACGGTGTACGTCCGACGGTATTGCTGGGGCGGCAAGGGATCGAACTGAGCTAGTCCCCTTATATAGCCGCTATAAGTTGGACAAAGCGCCGCCTCCTTCCGCCGGTCCTCCGTTTACGGAGAGGGTCACTGTATTCGCTCGAGCAGCGTACTCAAGAGCTCCAAACCGAGGGAACGGACCAAGGTTTGAGACGCTGCCGAGGGAGGCCTAGCTTGATGTGCGGGAGCAAATTCAGGGCTGTTTGATCTGTGGTTACGCGGGCGTGGATGTGAATATGCTCTGTTTGGAGAGACAGGCTGGTGCTGATCGTTCGCAGCCATTATTTCATCGAGATGATCGGTAAAACTTAGGCCAATATGTGAAACGAGAGATTTATATGAAACTCCCTTGTTGTTTTTTTATCTTCTTACAATGTTTCTCAATGCATTGGAAGTACACTGTCCGTTACAAAAGTCAACCTGTATCGTGTTCCATCTAGAAGAAATCTTATAACAGAATAGATAGAGAGAGAAAGAGAGCTAAAAAGAAGATGAGTAAACAAGAAAGATGGAAAGAAAGATCTTCAGCCGGATGAACAGCTTTACACTATTTTATATTAATGTACACTATTCTAGAGAGTTCTATATGGTTATAACGTATAACTTACTACTGCCTGTTAATTTGTTTTACGTGATGCTAAACAACCAAGGTGTGTTTCTCTCGGTTTCGTGGTTTTTTACACAGTACTTAATTTGTTTATAAAATAAAATTAATTTGCAACACTATGAAAACCATTTGATTATTGAAGAGTCTTAGTAACAACCCTGGATTTCGTCTTCCAGGTTAGACAATGCGGTATGATACTCATTTACAAAGTTTATTAGATAAAAGGTCAGCGCGAATTTCACTTCCAGGCAAATATACATCTTCTCTATATAAATATGCAAAGATAACAGAGTTCAGTATCATTTTCTCCGCTGCTTGTCAACCGATTTTCATTGTTTTAGAGCTCATGTTGTCAAAGCCAAGCTTCAGTGTTATTATTAAATAAATTGGATACCATTCGTTTTTCTTTCCTCACCATCGACGAGTCGAAATCTTAAATTATAAGTTTATTAGTAGTCAATTATAAGCTACACTTCACTATCCTTAAGTTTAATAATCTACGTCTAATGAATTTGAAAAAATATGGCGCGACAGCCATAACGATTGCCGACAGAAGAGAAAACTTAAATAAAAAAATAAATAGCCTGTGCTTTCATTGAATTTATAAATAAATTATAGACTACATTATTTAAATTTCATAATTTATACATTTAATCTATTAACATTAGTCTGGTTTTCACATCCTTTGGGCAGTCGGAGTAATAATTATATGATCTTTGATGGGTTGACAAGCTCAATGCAAAATATCAATATTACATGTACATAGGCCGTTTTACTACGCGTAGCTAGTTTAGCGCAAATGCAAGACGTCACAAGCATGTAGTGCTAACAGGTGACGCGAACCCATAAGTTATGCACTACCGAAAATCGCTAAACGCGGCTAAAGAAGTTGTGACTTCAAAAATAATTGTGGTCAAATTTCGAGAACTGGATGTACACGGGTTTATAGAAAACTAGCCGACCCGTGACCATTTCGTTGGGCGGTAATAGGCATTATCAAGCAACAACTTCTTTCTAGAACTCAATCATATATCTCTCATCGTTAAGGCAGCGTTCGTAAGAAACGTTTTATCATTTTTTCGCCGACTCCCCAGATATTACCCCCTACAACCTCACAAACTTTACCTCTTTATGATAATATAATTAGTTAATAGCTTCTGCCCGTGACTTCGCACGCGTGGAATGGTTATTTTGCGCTAAAACGCAGCGGAAGCTCTGAAAAGGAAAAAATACCCCGATTTTGCAACATTCTTCATTGTTGCTCCGCTCCTATGGGTCTTAGCGTAATGATATATAGCCTATAATCTTCATTGATAAATGAGCTATATAACACTGAAAGAATTTTCCAAACCGGACCAGTATTTCTTGAGATTACCCCTTACAACGTCACAAACTCACAAACTTTACCTCTTTATAATATTAGTATAGATGAGAATGCAAGGTTAAAATGACAAAGAATCCTTGACTATAAAATTCATTTGTTTGACAGTATCTATATATCTGTTCCATAAAAATTATATTTATAACTGTATTACACTACTCTACATTTATGTATATATTCAGATTATATCAAGTAATAATTTTCATACATCCCTGGAAAAAAGATTTTGTAATATTTATTATCCTCTCAGTCTTCCGTCATTCCATATAATTAGTGTAATTTATTTATGTTGTAGTATGCAGTAAATCTACAGAATATCACGTATATACAGACTATACACAGAATAATAGTAATTTTATATATTTATTTCGTATATTTGAACAATTCTTAGCAGTTTTGATGGTACCCCAAAATTCAACTAATGACATACATATTTACAATAGAAAGCAAATAAACATAATGACATTGAATCTAAATTTAAGAAAAAAGAAAGACTTTATATATATTTGCAATTAATTTATTATCATACCTAATCTTGCTAATATTTTAAATACTTTATTCGGGTTAATGCATATTATATTGCTCACTACATTATAATATTTATTTTTAGCATCTTTTTTTAGTTTCAAATCTTTCACTTAATAAATATAATTAATACGACCATTTATATTTATTAGTTGTTTCCATGATAAACATAATTTCCATACCGCGTGGTCAATTTAAAATTACAATTATGATTAAAGCAGATTTAATGGTTTTTACAAGATTTTGTTTAAATTCCAATGTCTGTAAATTTGTTTACGTCAAATCTTGCAAGCTTAATAAGAATCAGTTCCTTTGGACGTATCACTTTGCTATTTTGCATGTTTGTTCAGTCCTCATAGTAATTACACGAAAATGAAATAAAATCAAAATGGCCGCCACACACATTGAAAGACATGTGATTATTTGTCAATATTCATTTTATTACCATTTAAACACAATCTCACCTGATGATAAATATGGTGCAAGATGAAGCCAGACGGGCTTAGAAAAAGCCATGCTATGACTTCATCACGATATTTTCCTACACTGAAAACTTCAACTACTAGCAAGGAATCGAACCAACAACAATCGTGTTCAGACACTAAGTCAGTCCAAATACGATAACCACCAAGCCACCTTCACTTCAATATGGTGTTTATTCTGCACATTTTTTTTTTATCGTAGCACAGCAAAGTTACTGTACTGTGCCTGATGGTGAGCACAGTATAATACAAAAAAAATGGCGACTACCGATAGACACGCTATCCCTCACCGGTCGCCACTGACATTTGTCCATAACACACTTGAATATACTTGCCAGGTCCTGGAATCCGCGCAATGATATATATATATATATATATATATGATATATATATATGATATATATATATTTCTATCTCGTATCGAAAATATACAGATAAAATTTCTCAAAAACCTCTGCTGTCGCCTAAAACATAAATGTCCTTACATGATTATTTGAAACTATGCGGTACATTTCACTTTCTGTCCCTAGCTACATGTCGTGAAATAACTGACATCGCTTGTATGACAGGACCTTCTAAAAAAAAAAATAATGTTCCTACAAAAGTTGTATACCGTTTCTTGTTTTGTACTTTTATATGATCCAATGTCAAAAGTTTTTTTTAATTTACATCACTAGATTCACCGATTTTAATTGAGTTATTAACGTTGTCGTCTAACGATGAAGAGAAACATGGTAAAGACAAGTCACCATTTCAAATCTATTCCATAATACGGTAGTAGTGTATAGTTGAATAAAAACAATAGAATCCCTTGGCCACTAATATCACCGTAAAATAGCAGCTTTAAAATAGCAAATTAAAAAAAAAGGGTACGAAACCCTGCGGAATAAATCTGTAGAGCAAAATGTACATTTTCGTTTACATTCTAGTTGGCACCTAATTTAAAATTGCTACTATGAAACCCATGTGTATACACTTTGGTCTTGCGGAATTAGTAATTACGGAGTTGACATTCCATTATGACTGATAAAGAGCTCAATTAATTCAACTCTTTTAAGTTAAAACTTTGAGAAGGAATAGGTGCCTTTTAAAACAAGAAAAATGCAATATCGTTATAATATTCATCGAAGAAATCTCCGTTTAATAATTTCCTATTCATTTCAATAAAATCGTTCGAAAGAAACATTGTAAATGCAAATTACAAAAAGTTGACAATTCATGAATAACTATTAGATATGTAATTCATGTAAAAGGGGCATTCTTTCTGCGACTTTCAAAATGATAATTATAACTAGTTTAATTTCACCTATAACCCATCGTAACTCGCACTTGTACACATTTAAATCAGAATCACACATTATCAGTATCCGTGAGGTCACACATGTATATAAAATTAATATATGTGTATTTATTTTATAAAACATGAGTTTTAATGATATTCTTAAATTAAGGGAAGGTAAATAAAGTACAATGTAAGTATAGATTAAGATCCCAGAGGTGCCAGACCTATCTTATCTTTAAATTGCCTGAAACCTTATGTTTTGAGAAGTCATTTATGTACTTATAAAGCTTTCGCACTCACAGAGTTCGAGACTGGGGCCTATGTATAGTTATCACGGGAGAAAGGTGACTAAAGTAACAGCTATTTTACTTACATTTAAACGGCTGATTTTTGTATATGTTGTGTATAATATCATTCTAAAGTAGCATTCAGTATTGCCACACTTACCGAGGGGCACAACTTCTGCCAGATTATTTAAAGCAAGCGAAAAATGAATGAATTTTACTTAATTTTAAATGCTTGATTTTTTTATATGTTATTCATATAACTATTACAAAACTATATTTCATCAGCCAGACTGATTGTAAGAGTCAAACATCCCGCCAGACGTGAAAAATAGTCGGATGTTAGTATGAACGCGAGAGCTTTATGTATGCGTAATACCTGTGCAAAAAAAAACATATTTCAAAGTGCAGTATAATTTTTAATTATTTTTTTATGTCATAGCAGGCAAACGAACATGTAGATCACCTGATGTTAAGTGATCACCACCGTTCATAGACACTAACAACACCAGGGGAGTCGAAAGTGCGTTGCCAGCCTGTGTTTGGGGGAATGGGAGGGAGGGGTGAGGGAAGGGGAAGGGAGGTGGGTCTCCGGCGCTCTCACTGACCGAACGAAACGCAACAATGCAAGCACTGTTACTTCACGTCGGTTTTCTGCGAGAGGGTGGTTTTTTTTTTTTTTTTGATTTAATGAGGTATTAAAAATACATACAACCATTTTCACTCTTCTAACACCAACCCCTATTTTTTAATAGTAATTTTAGTGATTAATAATTTTTCATCCCACTCGATAACTGATCAATTATTTTGAAAATCATTATTTCACTGTTAGAAAGGTATATTAGATTACGTTTTATTTAGGTACATATATATTATATAGTAAATGGGGCGTGGAGGTGAGGGTCAAAGGAGCAACCCAGTGGATATCGGGAAGACATTTCTTGCCAATATATATATAGTATAGTTCCGAGTCGCAATTGGACCCGATAAGTTACGCTAATATCGGGTTTTAAGATTTTTAGCGTTTGGAAATAAAATTGGAACCGGTAATAACCTATTTGGTGCAGACGAAGTTGCACGGGTCAGCTAGTGTATATATAGATAACTAAATGATATGAGTAAATCTTTATATACATTAGAGTTTTTATTAAATAGACAATTAGAAAAACGCATTCCGTTCCGAATACATAATCTTCGAAACCCTAACCAAGTTTTTATAGAGTCTAATTTACAAGGAACGCCAAACTTTCTAAACTTTTACATAGAACATTTTTTGCGTTTAGTATATTAATTTTATTGCATATTTTATGTTCCTATTTTATCTATATATCTTGTTTGATAATTACATATTTTACGACTGTCTTAGACCCAATTTTCAAAGTGCTACAGAGTTACAGATCAGTCTTAACTATGTATTGTTTCTCTATTGAAAATTGCTTTTACGATACCTAAAGTCCACCAATATCTCGATAATAATTAATAATGAACTACAGTCAAGTAATTTTTATATTTTAGAGAGTTATTACTTGAATATAAGTTGGAATAAATGTAGCTTACAATATACTAACATTAAAATATCAACACGAGTTCCAGTGATCTCCTATAATATTAAGGTTTATAAAAAATCTGTGCATTTTTCCCAAAAACTTATGGTCAAAATAACTAAAAATGTTATATCAATTATTGCCATTGCGATCAACACCGGTTAGCATATGTATAATAAAAAAAAGTGATAATATCCAAAAAACAACGAGCTACTATAAATTGCTGATGAAAATACTGCGATAAGTGGCTGAAAAGGGTCTCTTCAGGCCCTATGTAGTGGCATAATGTAAAGAAATTAATATAAATTTGAAAATAAGTAACTGTAGATCTATATGGTATATCTATTTATGGTGGTAGAGCTACGCTGAAACTATTACTGGTTTCAGCATGAATGGGTCGGCTCATCCGGGGTAGTACCACCCTCTCATAGAAAACCGACGTGAAGTAACAGCGCTTGCATTGTTGCGTTTCGTTCGGTCAGTGAAAGCACCGGAGGCCCACCTCCCCTCTCCTCTCTCCTCTCCCTCTCCCTCCCCTAACCCTTCCCCCCAAAGGATGGCAACGCACTTGCGACTCCTCTGGTGTTGTTAGTGTCCATGGACGGTGGCGATCACTTAACATCAGGTGACCCACCTGTTCGTTTGCCGTCTATGACATAAAAAAAAACACTAAACTTTAATCGCTTGCTTTACTTAGTTGTGTACAGATTATATTTGTAATAGTTATTAGTACTTAAGTTTTTTTTTAAATATTTATGTTTAAAATATTCAAACGAATGGAGTTCGGTTAAAAGTTCTAATTATTTATTTGCAACCGTTATCTGCTATTATCTTAAAACATCCTATAACGTCTAAACTGTCTAGATAATCGTGAGTTGTCAGGCAACTTTGATGTTAATCTAAAATTATTACTAATTGGGGCGAGCTTAAAAAGTACCATACATTTTTTATTGATTATTTGAGCTCTCGATTAAAATAGATTATAATTAAAACAGTTACACCATAAATAATTTATTCTATGTTATATACGTACTTATATCGATTCTTTACTCGCTTCACGAACTCCATCGGCGATCGCATTTATTTTTTATCACTGTAAGGGTTCATTTACAAAAGTACTGAAACATCTATATACTTCTTGCAATATATATATATTTTTTTATATCATATGTGGCAAACGAAAGGTGGATCACCTGATGTTAAGTGATCACCACCGTCCATGGACACTAACAACGCCAGAGGAGTCGCAAGTGCGTTGTCACCCTTTGGGGGAAGGGTTAGGGGAGGGAGAGGGAGAGGAGAGAGGAGAGGGCTGGGGAGGTGGACCTAATATAATAGTCTTCATGTTGTATATTCAGTTTAAACCGGATGAACGTACGAATGTGTTCTGTTAGCTCTTTCTCTTCTTTAGAAAAGGTGAAAATCAAGAACGACCAATTGGCTGCTTTAAAAAATTCACATATCTTAAGCCTTTGCAACAAAGTCTCAGTGGGAATAAACAAAATTGCTTAATTTACGTAGTCTATTTATATATATGTATATATCAATAAATAAATATTATAAACACTTTTTTTTTGTTTTAATTCCAACCCAAGCAAGCCTTTCAACTGAAGTTAAGTGGTCACTGTAGCGTATAGTAATTTATAGCTTAACTTAGAAAGACCGAAGTCCAGAGGCCACCCATTAATAGGTTGCTACTCCTGGGAATTATTTTGGAACACCAATTATACTAGCATGATCGATAAACAACCGCATAAATAAATATGGGCACATACTCGATGAATCAGAAAAAATTAAAGAACCATTTGTTGATTGTCAGGTACATAAAAATTCAATCATCTCTAATGAGAAACGGTAGAAATATCTATTTCATAAAAAAAATATACACACAAATTACAGTAAATGGAATAAATCTGCAATCTAATTTTGTACATGAACATGACACTCGTCATAATTTTTTTAGTATTTAGGCACACAGTGACATGTACCTAATCGAAAAAATCAAGATCGAAAAACTAGTTCCTTGTAATTCCTTATCACGAATCTTTCATTCCAAGTCCACGAGTAAGATAAAATTTATTTCATAAGACATTCGTCAACACGATTTGAACACAATCTGTGGGCCGGTGTTAAAAAACGTCAATGAACATTAATAACAAAAGTAATTTGCATAGAATTAGATAATACGTAGGAAACTGAATATGATTAATTCTTTAAAAATTTATGTCATAAACTTTCTCCGAAGCGGACACCATGTCTTTAAAATTGTTAAATAATTCTATTAAATTTCAAATAGATTTAAAAAATAAAATAAAAGGCGTAACAGGCGTAAACAGCCTGACTGGGTCGCAACCACCATGTATATGGCGAAAAAGCCCGGCATAGTGATTCGCTTCTGCGGGTCGCGTTTCGGTATCAGCCTGTGCATATCCAGCTTTTTGCAGGCCGGCATGACAGCGGCGACCGGCGATGGATAGTGTGTCACTCGGTGGTCGCCATTGTTTTTGGATTGTATTGTGCTTACCATCAGGCACAGTGCAGTCATTTTGCCGTGTTACAATTTTTTTTAAACAATTTCTTATTACACAGCTATACAAACCTACACGATACATTCATATAAGCCGGTAAGTTATATAATCTTGAAACCGTTGATTCCCACAGCTTCGTCCGTCTTTAAGTTGTCTCAAATTTATTTTGAATTAATGAATCATATCACGCATCACCACTTTAACACATAATGAGCTATAACATTATTGTATACACGTAAATGTTACTGAATAAATACCGGACATTTGATGGTGGTAGAGCCACGCTGAAGCTATTATTGGTTTCAGCATGAATGGGTCGGCTCGCCCGTAGTAGTACCACCATGTCATAGAAAACCGAAGTGAAGTAACAGTGCTTGCATTGTTGCGTTTCGTTCGGTCAGTGAGAGCGCCGGAGGCCCACCTCCCCTCCCCTCTTCTCTCTCCCCTCCTTCTCCCTTCTCTAACGCTTTCCCCCAAAGGGTAGCAACGCACTTGCGTCTCCTCTGGTATTGTTAGTGTCCATGGACGGTGGTGGTCACTTAACATCAGGTGACCCATCTGTTTGTTTGCCACCTATGACAAAAAAAAAGTAAATGGTTCGTCGGAAGTCGTGGTGGTCTAGTGTTTTGTCCGGTGGAATATTATTACTAAATTAAATTGGTAACACTACGGCTGACGGTGAAGGAAAACATCGTGACCTCAACCTGAGAAATGTTCTTGAAGTACTACTGTATGTGGGAATAATATAGAACTGTGGATTTGTCAGAGTTTGGAATCGCCAATACATCCTAGGCTGGGGTGGTGATTATGCCCGTACTTTCCTTCGGTAAGAGGTTTATGGACCTCCAGTGGGTTTCTTACAGGATGATGATAATGGAAGTAAATACAATAAAACATCAGATACCATATAATATGACATTCTATAATCCGAGATATCGTTGAAAAAAACTGACAAAATTAATTCGTAAGCAATCAAGCAACATTCTGTGGAACTAATAAAATCAGCCACAATTAATTTCGCGACATGTACCCATTAAGTTATTGTAATTTAAGTCTATTACAGTTCTTAATATTTTTCAATTGATGCGATGAACATTATTCTGTACTTATAACTAATTCTTTAGACTTATAACGATTACGTACTTTTTTAACTCTGATTGTTCGACAATTACTGAATAGTTACAATTGAAGATATTGTTAATATTTGTTTTCAAATTCCTAATAGACAACAAATTTTACGTATACATTGATTTAAATTGCATGGAACTTTCATATTCAAATTATTTTGTTATTTGTTATTCATTTCTTTTGAGATGTTTTTCATTAATTAGCAAATTTCGAACGATGGGCGAAAAGAAATTTTAATTATTCTTCATTTCCCTCAAACTCTTATACTTTTGAATCAATTAATATTTCATTTGAAACGCGAATCGTAATTAAATACGAAGTTGGAAAATATCAAAACTCATTCTGGAGAGCGGGATAAAACTTAAATAACCTATCCAAATAATAAGCCCAGTAAGAAATAAATGAACTAATTTGGTTGAAAAAAAAATGCCGTGTATCGTTTTATGTCTATAACTTAGTTGATCGGTTTATTTGATCATTTGCAAAATTATCATTCTGTAATATTTTAAGATTCATTAATAATTAATTTAACAAATTTAATATTATTCATGGTATGAAAAAGTAACAAGCCAGTACAACTTCGTATATCCGCACTAAGCTGTCATGTTACTTTTTTTGTTTCACTGCCAATATTATTATTATTTACGAGAGTTTTCGCTTATATTATGTTCTTATAATTTCGCCACAAAAAACTGAAGGCGTTTTTTTCATTAATATTTTGGCTATATTATTTGGTATTTTAAAATAATGATTATACTATTGGTGCATTGTTTGTATAACTAATAGTTATAGAGTAAGTATTAAATCAAATAAATTATGTTAAACAGTAAAAGTTTGCCTATTTTATTATTCATAATATTTTAGGCGTCTACATCGACGTGTGTTATGTAAATTAAAAGAAAATATGCTCGTTTTGTTACTATTCGTTTATAAGTCAAGGTTCGTAAATATAGTTTTTATTGCACTTTCACTAACATGCCAATGTTAATGTTATATATATTATATATGTTTGTATTATGTTAAACAGATACATAAAATTTTCATTATGATAATGTATTTAATTGGCAATGTATAGTAGATATTTATTCAAAATTGATTATTGGAATAAATTACGTTTTCTTAGCATGAATATAGTATATAAAAAAATAAATCTAGGAAACTTGTTTAAAAAGAAATTAGAGTTTCTATTTGTGACAAATAATTAACAAGATTTCATCAAATTAAAATATATATGATATTAATAACCTTTCAATATTTTACGCATTCTGTATACAGAGATATTTTTTGGAATTGTACTTCTTTTGGCGCGTTAGGGAAAAATGATGTGAGTACATTTTTACGATGCGCGCGCACACCGTCACGAAAAACCGACACCCTGAAGTTATTACCATGCGCGCGCACACCGTCACGAAAAACCTACACCCTGAAGTTAGCTACAGTCAACATTTTGTTTCTTTACATTTGTTGTTTGTATTTCTTTGTATTAAAATTTTCAATGTATTAAATACCTTTTTTCTATTGTTAGTGTCGTTTTTTCTACAAACGTAGAATAAGGCGAAAGATAAATGTTTTATCTTGTTACGCCAAAGAAGTATAACTTCTAACGCGTGTACAAAAGTACACACACAATGTTTTTTAAATATCTTTTCACTCACAGATATTCTGCTATCCATTATAATTAAATAACATAAAAAACTATTTATAAATAACGGGAAAATTACACAATTAATATAACAACAGTTTATATGTATTTTTTAAATGAAGTAAAAAACTATTTAATTATATTAAAGGAGTATTTATCAAGATTTATAACAACACAATTACAATAACTTTCAATATCTATTTTTAATAATTAATACGTTCTACACATTGATATACAAAAACCCAAGATGCACAATAAACGTCTCATAGACGGCACACAAAAATGAGTGCATGATTTTGGATTATGCACTCATTTGAAATATTCTCACGTCGCTTGCGTCCTTATAAAAACAACTTTAAATCGTTCAGATTTGGGTGAATATGTAAAATCATAAGCTTTTTTTTTTCAAACTGACTACAACTACTACAACTTGTGTGACAAAAAGTAGGGGGGATAGACACTGTGTTGGGTAGAGAGTAAACAGTGACTTGTTTGTCTTCTGGGATTAAAGAACAGTGATACACGTTCTTTTTTCTTTCTCATTGTACGTGGTTGCGTGTACTGCGTTCAGACGGCGTGACGATCACTGAACACAATATACGCTATTCAAAAGATTAAATTGATGAATAATTAAAATATTTTCCTGTAATACAAAAATTTTGACTTCTATCGTGAGCCTTTACGACACCATGTTTTTGACGTGATGATGTTTTTTAAATCGATGAACGCCGGCTGCACGCACGAAAAAGCATAGCTCATAATGACGTTCCAACTGATCCGAGCGTGTAAGGAAGAGCGCGGAACAAACGATAGAGAGGCGCGATCAGCCTAAGCGTTGGGCTTGTGACCCATCTATCTATATATGGAATAATTCAATTCAATTCATAAAAGTATACAATTTTTAATCTTTATTCATTATGACGCTATGACGTAAAATGTAAAAAAACCGACTTTACAGACAACCAATTAAAAAAAAACAAAATTATTATAATTCCATTCGATGTTCTTGTAACTTGTCGCTACTGTAGAAAGTAAACACGAATCGGGAAAATAATGTTTTATTCATAAGATAAACTAGTGCATAAATATTCTCTTCTTAATTGCTTTTCACAACAAGTTAATTTTGTGTTAAAACCTTGTATAACCTTGTAAGCGAGTGTGTAAATATGAATAGTCAGAATATCGTTGAAAGAGTTAAGATCCAGGCTTTAAAGATTTAGATATTTAATAAATTTTATCACTTTTAAAATTTTATCATTCTTGTTAGTTAGTTATATTGTCTACTTTACGCTAGGGAGCTGTGTGCTTGAGTCGGAATGTATGATTAAAAATGAAACTAAACACGTGCATATTGTACAAAAACATGTATGGTAGCCCTTGAATAATAATACTAATATCACTCTCTAGTGGTATAATGTAGGAATATCCACCACTATATTTTTTTTATATCATAGGAAGTAAACGAACAGGCTGGTCACCTGATGTTAAGTGATCACCACCGTCCACACACTTGCAACATCAGGAGAGTCGCAAGTGCGTTGCCAGCGTGTGTTTGAGGGAAGGGAGGGAAAGGGAAGTTGTCCTCCGGCGCTCTCACGTACCGAACGAAACGCAACAATGCAACTACTCCGGATGAGCCGACCCTTTCATGCTGAAACCAGTAATAGCTTCAGCGTGGTTCTAAATCGACATTTTAATTTACCCGTATTACCTTTCATGCTGAAACCAGTAATAGCTTCAGCGTGGCTCTAAATCGACATTTTAATTTACCCGTATTACCTTTCATGCTTAAAATAAAATAAAAATTTGGGGTGGGTCACCCTTAACATTTAGGGGTATATAAAATAGATGTTGGCCGATTCTCAGACCTACCCGATATGCATACAAAATTTCATGAAAATCGGTCCAGCCGCTTCGGTGGACAGCAAACGTATGTTCATATGCGTATTAGTACTAACTTTCGCTCGCTATAATATATGTAGATCTGATCTATCCCTTGGGAACAGTTTATTCTTTCTAGATGAAAGGTCTGCCTTTGTCCATCTCCTTTTTTCTAGTCCTGATAAACTTGTATGCAAAATTTTACAAAGGCGTGAAAGCGTAACAAACACCCAAACTAAATTTCGAATTTATAAAATTAGTTTTCCTTTTCGTCAAATATTTGCTGTTTGATACTTATAGTCTAGTTTATTTAAACTTCGTGGATTTTACGTATAAAAAATATCTTACAATAATTAAGTGACACCTACAAAACCATAGGTTAAGCGTAGTCTTCAGTGTTATGCAATGATATTATAACCAAAAAGCTGTTACATCAGAAGCGCTTCGACAGTGCCTTGTTAAAACTTGGCTAACTAACTTATTTTTGACGGCTGCCCGTCAATCCGCCCGTATCTAAGCAACATATACCTATTACTTTTTCACCATCGATAGTAGTAGTAATAATATTCGTCCAATAGGACAGGCGAAGGAATTAATCCATACTGCCAATTCTGAAGTTGTCAATATAGGTAGTTCTTATGTATTCTTTAAAGGCCTAATCGCCAAATCTTCTATAGTTCTTATGTATTCTTTAGTCAGTTTTATGTCCAAGTTAATGTAAAGGCATACGCGCCAAATCTTCTATAATATATTCTTTTATCCATCTTTTTTATTATGTTCCAGAGAGTTTGTTAATTTCCATTGTCGAGTAATTCATTCAATATTCTAACAAGATGGTGGCTCCCTTGTTAGAACTTTCCATGGAGTTTTTGTGGCATCTCAGAATTCATGGTCCGTGGTATTATTTTCTATTCACTTCACTTATGCACAATAAACAAACTATATTACATAAAACACCACCAATTTTACACAATATAGAGTCAAGTAACACAAGATTATGAATAAAAAATAAAATCCACTACATGACAGACTAAGATGTCGCCAAAAACTCTCACCATCGATATTGAAAATATGCCATATTACTTTGACATTTTATCTACGACAGTGTGGCGTTACAATATTACTTTACGTATGTGTGCGTTATCGTGCCATTTGTTTTGTCAAAATATAATGTAGGTAACGTATCTACGTACCGTTTTACTTATAATATCATTGGTGTTATAAGAGCACTTCCATAAAAGTTACAAAAACATATGACGAAATAAAATATGGCTGAAAATAGGCTATCACAATAATAAGTTGTATCAATAAAAAAAATGTAAAAATAATAATAAAAATGTTGCTATTATGAGAAGCCACATATATAATTACACAATGAAATAAACAGCAACGAGTGACTGTATTCACACGCTCTAAATTACATTGCATCACAATTATTATAACACTAACGAATCATCATATATATGTGAAAATATGACCTTGCATAAATTAAACAAATATTACACTGGTATAGTGAAAGATGTAACAAAACTATTATTGAAGTGAAATTTCTAATGCGACTTCCAACAGGGTTGCGTTAAATGTTTAACGCTACCATGGAGGGGGTTTTTTTTTTTGCTTTACGAAACTATGCTCTATATTACAAATTGAAGTTATATATTCCATAATATACATACTTAAGATTAAAAATTAATTTAATTAATTAAAAACTATTATAAACACTTCTAGACGTAAACACAGCTTACATTATTAACACGGTGCGTATGTAAAATATAAAAGATCAATCAATTGTGAATTGTAAGCAATGTTAATAAAGTTTTACTTAAAGAAACAATATGATTTCACTACAAATCAATTTCTACCCCTTCCTATTTTATTTCTACGTTACGAAGTTTCACTTCTTCGCGCGGAGGGACTCCACGCACTATTTTTATTATATTATATTTTTTATATTTTTATTATATTTTATTACCATCTAATCAACGATATTATAACTGTGTAAAAAGGTAATACGTTACCTACATTCTGACAAAACAAATGGCACGAAAACGCACACATACGTAAACTATCTTAGATAACATGTGGAAGTAAGATGGCATATTATCAACATCGCTTGTGAAAAAGAAATAGTTATAAGTTGCTTAGATACGCGCGGATTGACGGGGCAGCCGTTAAAAAGAAGCTAGCTAGCCAAGTTTTAACAAGGCGCTGTCGAAGCGCTTATGACGTATTTTTAGTTATAATATCATTAGAATAGGCTCGAATGTTCAAGTACTATAATCAGTTTTGTGGTCACCAAGACATATTTCATGACAGCCTAAAGTTCTAAGACATTTGTATCCGAACCATAGATATCAATTTACACATGTGTATGATAGTATTACATTGACATAGATAGATATATGTGACATAGATGACATTGACACGTCATTTTATTTGCATCTATTTTTCTATTATAGTTTTCATATTTTGTATTTTTATAATGGTTTATTATATCTAATAGTATATTATTATTACTGCGAAAAACCTGAAACCACGAATTCTAAAAAAAACTAACTAAGAATAGTAAAAAAAAAAGTATAGTCTAAAGTTGGCTAGTTTACTGCTACATAAAAATGGAAATATAGCAAGCAAACAATAATCTTGAAGAATTTCGATTTTAACCGGAACGATAAATTGTAAGGCTAAAAGAGCCCATCAGACTTCGTAATTATATAATAATATTCATACATACAGTGGTACAGCATAATGATCCCAAGGAGGGTTGATGTCAGGCAGGCGGTCGATCGTAAAAATTAAGCCAAATCATATACCACAACATAACAAACATGTTGTACCGACCCTACTTATGTGGGATAAGGGTAAGAAGAAGAAGTATGATAGTATTACATTATACGTCATCGCACTTTTTTTTCTTTTTTTTATATTGGAAAATCCCTACGGATATCCACTCTAGCCTCCGCGGACTAAAACTCCACGGTGCCTCCTTACACCTATTTGGTCGGGTAGCAGGAACTGCCTACGGCACTGCGTCTGCTCAACGTCATCGCACTAGGCTGAGTGTGCTTATTTACCAGAATTAAAATTTTTGTGTCCAATTTGTAATTGGATCTCATTTGTAATTTTATTCTATGGCATAAGGTGATCTTGCAGATAAAAGTATAAATATAGACGAAATAACATCAATAAGGCTATTTAAAAGTTCACACAGACATACTATAATGTAATTATAATACATGAACTTGATAGATTTTTTTTTAATACTGTTGATAACATTCTTTAGTTTGAGAGACCCCGTGTGAAAGAGGTCTATATCGGAGATTTTGGAGACGCTGTTAATTTGGTTGCTAGCTCTAATTAAAAATAAGTTTTTGAATAGCGATTTTACTAGCGGTACCTACGTTAAGAGGATATTTATTTCTATTGGAAGTACTAGGTACTCGTAAATTAACGACACTTTCCGCTCACTCTACTATACCGCTAGTATAGTATGTAAAGCAATAATAGTTTCGTTATCCTTATAATTGTCTGTCTGTTATCTGATAATTGTACCTTTAAAAAAAAATTAAAATACTCTGAATTATTGAAAGATGCGATAAAACTATTTCGTATCTTTTATTACCATCTAATATTTACTATGCTAAAACGACTATAAAAAAAGGGAGCAGATTATGGATTCGGTTGTCTTTAAATGTTTGTTACCCCAGACCTTCATGATCAATAAATTGAATTAAAAATGTTATATTATTTTATTGAATACAAAAAGTGGGTCCCATTTTAATTTCATTACATTACCTTGGGTGTCGAAGATACAGCAAGAAACTTCTCAAACTCCAATAGGAAAGGTATAGTGATTGAGGAATGGCTAAGCTTAGAACGATCTAAGACTAGTAGTTGTCTACTTAACTATGGTCAAAGACGTTTAGACGAATTTTCCAAAACTATATTTTCTTAAGTCAATTTACTTTTTCTTAAAGTTGTCTTGTTACAAATAAAGGCATAGATACACCTACGCTGTCAAAAAAACCTGTAGTGCTTTTTAGAAAGAGCGTTGAAAGTTGTCAAAGCCACCGGTTATCGTCCGATCACTGGAGTTAAGCAACGTCAGGCGCGGTCAGTACTTGGATGGCTTTTTCTTGTTATTTTTACTGTAATACAAAAGTTTCACTTCTATCTTGTGTTTCTACGAAACACCCTTTTAAGTCATTTAAGTCGAAAGCTGGAGAGAGGGCACCGCTATTCAGTTTCTGCCCCGGTTCGTAGAAATCGTATAAAATGAAGGGGCTGATCCAAGTGTACGATAGGAGTTCCGATCAGGACGCGGTAGCGTGCACACGTGCGCTCCGTGGTTTTTTCGAAACTTTTTTCTTCCGACGTGTTGAGCCCCGGTTCGTAGAAATCGTATAAAATGAAGGGGCTGATCCAAGTGTACGATAGGAGTTCCGATCAGGACGCGGTAGCGTGCACACGTGCGCTCCGTGTTTTTTTCGAAACTTTTTTCTTCCGACGTGTTGAGTAAGAATTTTATTTTTGCTTACGCATCTCTCTGTTATTTCTTGTGTTTTCTCTGTGTTTCCGTGTGCTGTTCACAGGTCCGATGTGAGGCAGAGCAAGCCGAGTAAGTTTTTTATAATTTATTCCGCTTTCTTTTGCTTTGTTTTTTAATTGTCATTTTTTGTTCTAGAACAAGGTGTCAATCGTTCGTTCGAGTGTCAATCAACGTCAATCGTATAGGCGGCCGCAAGGCCGGGCTTTGTTACTTTTCGGAGTGACAAAGAGTGCACTTTTCGGTGCGCCTGTAAACCGCACTTTTCAGTGCCTGAAATCGTACTTATCAGTACGCGTCGAGTCTCCGTAAGGCGTTCAAGAAAGAAGTGTTAGGGCTCCCCCCCTAGGCTTCGTAGGTTCATCCGTGAGGCATTGCACTTCGCCCACAGCTCTTTTGGTCCGGACTCGGGATAGTCCCGTAAAAACCGTTAAGGCGTGCCCCCCTGCCCCTCAGGCAGGGAGGTTGTTTCGCGACCCCCCC
>MU158871.1:230897-249529 GCA_015888305.1 Antheraea pernyi
TCATTGCATAATTCACAAATGCATATATGTATGAATAGCTTAGTATAGTTTAGCTAGGACAGACGCGTCTTTTTCGGTAACAGCCCAAGCCGAGGTGTGCGTGCACCCTTGTGTATGTTACCCAAAACAAAAATCGGCTGAGTGCCTTAAGCGCTCGCCTTAGTAGTCCGGTGAAGCTGTAAAGACCTTGCCAGGTCAATAGCATAGTCAGTACGAAAAAAAAAAAAGTGTCGTTGATGTTGCGTGCCGCTTGTGCCGCGTTGCTGCAACTCTCTTATGCAAAGCTCTTAATATTAATTTTAAGTACTTACAATTTAAATTTAAAGTTTTAAAATTACTAACAAAGTTTGTAAATTTTATTTTATGTTTTCCTTTGAAAAGTGACTCACAGTTTGATAAAGTAACAACAAGACGCGTATTTGTAACTTTACAAGTATATAAAATTACTAACAAAGTTTGTAAATTTTATTTTATGTTTTCCTTTGAAAAGTGACTCACAGTTTGATAAAGTAACAACAAGACGCGTAGGATGACTGTATGTAGTTTGTAAAATTGCAACTCATCTTAGTAGGTTTCCACACATTTTTTTTTATACTATCGGCGGCAAACGAACATGCGTGTCACCTGATGGTAAGTGATCACCGCCGTCCATGGACACCTGCAACACGAGAAGAATCACAGATGCGTTGCCGGCCTTTGAGAAAGAAATAGGCTCGCTTCTTGAAAAAAGGCAGATTGTAATGGTCTGGAAACGCGGTCTAGAAACGCTGCCGCCGGGAGTTCATTCCAAAGAACTGTCGTACGCGGAAAAAACTAACGTGAGAAGCGCACAGTGCACGACTTCCAACCATCGAGATGACACTGATGGAACTTCGGTCCGTGACGAGTCGTTCTGACATATTTCGATATATTGGGTATTCGAATTGTATTGGCAAAACACGGATTTGTAATTTTACTTCATAAAGCATTCGTAGATTTACTAAAAATACAGTATATGAATGTCAATCTATACTAATATTATTGGAGGGTTTGTTTGTTTGGTTGAACGCGCTAATCTCAGTAACTACTGGTCCGGCTTGAAAAATTATTTCAGTGTTAGATAGATTATTCATCGAGAAAGGCTATAGGCTATATATCATCAAGCTAAGAGCAATAGGAGCGGAGCACCAATGAAAAATGTTTCAAAATCGGGGATTTCTTTGCTTTTGAGAGCTTTCGCTGCGTGTTATCGTTAGCCCAAAGTAACTATTCCACGCGAACAAAGCCGCAGGAACAGATAGTTATGAATAAACAATATATATATATATATATATATCGAGAGCAATATTTACTTATCTATACTAATATATAAAGCTGAAGAGTTTGTTTGTTTGTTTGTTACGATGCGCGCGCACACCATCACGAAAAGCCGACACCCTGAAGTTATTACGATGCGCGCGCACACCATCACGAAAAGCCGACACCCTGAAGTTATTACGATGCGCGCGCACACCATCACGAAAAGCCGACACCCTGAAGTTATTACGATGCGCGCGCACACCATCACGAAAAGCCGACACCCTGAAGTTATTACGATGCGCGCGCACACCATCACGAAAAGCCGACACCCTGAAGTTATTACGATGCGCGCGCACACCATCACGAAAAGCCGACACCCTGAAGTTATTACGATGCGCGCGCACACCATCACGAAAAGCCGACACCCTGAAGTTATTACGATGCGCGCGCACACCATCACGAAAAGCCGACACCCTGAAGTTATTACGATGCGCGCGCACACCATCACGAAAAGCCGACACCCTGAAGTTATTACGATGCGCGCGCACACCATCACGAAAAGCCGACACCCTGAAGTTATTACGATGCGCGCGCACACCATCACGAAAAGCCGACACCCTGAAGTTATTACGATGCGCGCGCACACCATCACGAAAAGCCGACACCCTGAAGTTATTACGATGCGCGCGCACACCATCACGAAAAGCCGACACCCTGAAGTTATTACGATGCGCGCGCACACCATCACGAAAAGCCGACACCCTGAAGTTATTACGATGCGCGCGCACACCATCACGAAAAGCCGACACCCTGAAGTTATTACGATGCGCGCGCACACCATCACGAAAAGCCGACACCCTGAAGTTATTACGATGCGCGCGCACACCATCACGAAAAGCCGACACCCTGAAGTTATTACGATGCGCGCGCACACCATCACGAAAAGCCGACACCCTGAAGTTATTACGATGCGCGCGCACACCATCACGAAAAGCCGACACCCTGAAGTTATTACGATGCGCGCGCACACCATCACGAAAAGCCGACACCCTGAAGTTATTACGATGCGCGCGCACACCATCACGAAAAGCCGACACCCTGAAGTTATTACGATGCGCGCGCACACCATCACGAAAAGCCGACACCCTGAAGTTATTACGATGCGCGCGCACACCATCACGAAAAGCCGACACCCTGAAGTTATTACGATGCGCGCGCACACCATCACGAAAAGCCGACACCCTGAAGTTATTACGATGCGCGCGCACACCATCACGAAAAGCCGACACCCTGAAGTTATTACGATGCGCGCGCACACCATCACGAAAAGCCGACACCCTGAAGTTATTACGATGCGCGCGCACACCATCACGAAAAGCCGACACCCTGAAGTTATTACGATGCGCGCGCACACCATCACGAAAAGCCGACACCCTGAAGTTATTACGATGCGCGCGCACACCATCACGAAAAGCCGACACCCTGAAGTTATTACGATGCGCGCGCACACCATCACGAAAAGCCGACACCCTGAAGTTATTACGATGCGCGCGCACACCATCACGAAAAGCCGACACCCTGAAGTTATTACGATGCGCGCGCACACCATCACGAAAAGCCGACACCCTGAAGTTATTACGATGCGCGCGCACACCATCACGAAAAGCCGACACCCTGAAGTTATTACGATGCGCGCGCACACCATCACGAAAAGCCGACACCCTGAAGTTATTACGATGCGCGCGCACACCATCACGAAAAGCCGACACCCTGAAGTTATTACGATGCGCGCGCACACCATCACGAAAAGCCGACACCCTGAAGTTATTACGATGCGCGCGCACACCATCACGAAAAGCCGACACCCTGAAGTTATTACGATGCGCGCGCACACCATCACGAAAAGCCGACACCCTGAAGTTATTACGATGCGCGCGCACACCATCACGAAAAGCCGACACCCTGAAGTTATTACGATGCGCGCGCACACCATCACGAAAAGCCGACACCCTGAAGTTATTACGATGCGCGCGCACACCATCACGAAAAGCCGACACCCTGAAGTTATTACGATGCGCGCGCACACCATCACGAAAAGCCGACACCCTGAAGTTATTACGATGCGCGCGCACACCATCACGAAAAGCCGACACCCTGAAGTTATTACGATGCGCGCGCACACCATCACGAAAAGCCGACACCCTGAAGTTATTACGATGCGCGCGCACACCATCACGAAAAGCCGACACCCTGAAGTTATTACGATGCGCGCGCACACCATCACGAAAAGCCGACACCCTGAAGTTATTACGATGCGCGCGCACACCATCACGAAAAGCCGACACCCTGAAGTTATTACGATGCGCGCGCACACCATCACGAAAAGCCGACACCCTGAAGTTATTACGATGCGCGCGCACACCATCACGAAAAGCCGACACCCTGAAGTTATTACGATGCGCGCGCACACCATCACGAAAAGCCGACACCCTGAAGTTATTACGATGCGCGCGCACACCATCACGAAAAGCCGACACCCTGAAGTTATTACGATGCGCGCGCACACCATCACGAAAAGCCGACACCCTGAAGTTATTACGATGCGCGCGCACACCATCACGAAAAGCCGACACCCTGAAGTTATTACGATGCGCGCGCACACCATCACGAAAAGCCGACACCCTGAAGTTATTACGATGCGCGCGCACACCATCACGAAAAGCCGACACCCTGAAGTTATTACGATGCGCGCGCACACCATCACGAAAAGCCGACACCCTGAAGTTATTACGATGCGCGCGCACACCATCACGAAAAGCCGACACCCTGAAGTTATTACGATGCGCGCGCACACCATCACGAAAAGCCGACACCCTGAAGTTATTACGATGCGCGCGCACACCATCACGAAAAGCCGACACCCTGAAGTTATTACGATGCGCGCGCACACCATCACGAAAAGCCGACACCCTGAAGTTATTACGATGCGCGCGCACACCATCACGAAAAGCCGACACCCTGAAGTTATTACGATGCGCGCGCACACCATCACGAAAAGCCGACACCCTGAAGTTATTACGATGCGCGCGCACACCATCACGAAAAGCCGACACCCTGAAGTTATTACGATGCGCGCGCACACCATCACGAAAAGCCGACACCCTGAAGTTATTACGATGCGCGCGCACACCATCACGAAAAGCCGACACCCTGAAGTTATTACGATGCGCGCGCACACCATCACGAAAAGCCGACACCCTGAAGTTATTACGATGCGCGCGCACACCATCACGAAAAGCCGACACCCTGAAGTTATTACGATGCGCGCGCACACCATCACGAAAAGCCGACACCCTGAAGTTATTACGATGCGCGCGCACACCATCACGAAAAGCCGACACCCTGAAGTTATTACGATGCGCGCGCACACCATCACGAAAAGCCGACACCCTGAAGTTATTACGATGCGCGCGCACACCATCACGAAAAGCCGACACCCTGAAGTTATTACGATGCGCGCGCACACCATCACGAAAAGCCGACACCCTGAAGTTATTACGATGCGCGCGCACACCATCACGAAAAGCCGACACCCTGAAGTTATTACGATGCGCGCGCACACCATCACGAAAAGCCGACACCCTGAAGTTATTACGATGCGCGCGCACACCATCACGAAAAGCCGACACCCTGAAGTTATTACGATGCGCGCGCACACCATCACGAAAAGCCGACACCCTGAAGTTATTACGATGCGCGCGCACACCATCACGAAAAGCCGACACCCTGAAGTTATTACGATGCGCGCGCACACCATCACGAAAAGCCGACACCCTGAAGTTATTACGATGCGCGCGCACACCATCACGAAAAGCCGACACCCTGAAGTTATTACGATGCGCGCGCACACCATCACGAAAAGCCGACACCCTGAAGTTATTACGATGCGCGCGCACACCATCACGAAAAGCCGACACCCTGAAGTTATTACGATGCGCGCGCACACCATCACGAAAAGCCGACACCCTGAAGTTATTACGATGCGCGCGCACACCATCACGAAAAGCCGACACCCTGAAGTTATTACGATGCGCGCGCACACCGTCACGAAAACCCGACACCTTGAAGTTATTACGATGCGCGCGCACACCGTCACGAAAACCCGACACCCTGAAGTTATTACGATGCGCGCGCACACCGTCACGAAAAACCTACACCCTGAAGTTAGCTACAGTCAACATTTTGTTTCTTTACATTTGTTGTTTGTATTTCTTTGTATTAAAATTTTCAATGTATTAAATACCTTTTTTCTATTGTTAGTGTCGTTTTTTCTACAAACGTAGAATAAGGCGAAAGATAAATGTTTTATCTTGTTACGCCAAAGAAGTATAACTTCTAACGCGTGTACAAAAGTACACACACAATGTTTTTTAAATATCTTTTCACTCACAGATATTCTGCTATCCATTATAATTAAATAACATAAAAAACTATTTATAAATAACGGGAAAATTACACAATTAATATAACAACAGTTTATATGTATTTTTTAAATGAAGTAAAAAACTATTTAATTATATTAAAGGAGTATTTATCAAGATTTATAACAACACAATTACAATAACTTTCAATATCTATTTTTAATAATTAATACGTTCTACACATTGATATACAAAAACCCAAGATGCACAATAAACGTCTCATAGACGGCACACAAAAATGAGTGCATGATTTTGGATTATGCACTCATTTGAAATATTCTCACGTCGCTTGCGTCCTTATAAAAACAACTTTAAATCGTTCAGATTTGGGTGAATATGTAAAATCATAAGCTTTTTTTTTTCAAACTGACTACAACTACTACAACTTGTGTGACAAAAAGTAGGGGGGATAGACACTGTGTTGGGTAGAGAGTAAACAGTGACTTGTTTGTCTTCTGGGATTAAAGAACAGTGATACACGTTCTTTTTTCTTTCTCATTGTACGTGGTTGCGTGTACTGCGTTCAGACGGCGTGACGATCACTGAACACAATATACGCTATTCAAAAGATTAAATTGATGAATAATTAAAATATTTTCCTGTAATACAAAAATTTTGACTTCTATCGTGAGCCTTTACGACACCATGTTTTTGACGTGATGATGTTTTTTAAATCGATGAACGCCGGCTGCACGCACGAAAAAGCATAGCTCATAATGACGTTCCAACTGATCCGAGCGTGTAAGGAAGAGCGCGGAACAAACGATAGAGAGGCGCGATCAGCCTAAGCGTTGGGCTTGTGACCCATCTATCTATATATGGAATAATTCAATTCAATTCATAAAAGTATACAATTTTTAATCTTTATTCATTATGACGCTATGACGTAAAATGTAAAAAAACCGACTTTACAGACAACCAATTAAAAAAAAACAAAATTATTATAATTCCATTCGATGTTCTTGTAACTTGTCGCTACTGTAGAAAGTAAACACGAATCGGGAAAATAATGTTTTATTCATAAGATAAACTAGTGCATAAATATTCTCTTCTTAATTGCTTTTCACAACAAGTTAATTTTGTGTTAAAACCTTGTATAACCTTGTAAGCGAGTGTGTAAATATGAATAGTCAGAATATCGTTGAAAGAGTTAAGATCCAGGCTTTAAAGATTTAGATATTTAATAAATTTTATCACTTTTAAAATTTTATCATTCTTGTTAGTTAGTTATATTGTCTACTTTACGCTAGGGAGCTGTGTGCTTGAGTCGGAATGTATGATTAAAAAATGAAACTAAACACGTGCATACCAAAACATGTATGTATGTATGTAACATGTATGGTAGCCCTTGAATAATAACACCAATATCATATCACTCTCTAGTGGTATAATGTAGGAATATCCAACATTATATTTTTTTATATCATAGGAAGTAAACGAACAGGCTGGTCACCTGATGTTAAGTGATCACCACCGTCCACACACTTGCAACATCAGGAGAGTCGCAAGTGCGTTGCCAGCGTGTGTTTAAGGGAAGGGAGGGAAAGGGAAGTTAGCTTCCGGCGCTCTCACGTACCGAACGAAACGCAACAATGCAAGCACTTTACGTCGGTTTGGTGTGAGATGGTGCTACTACTCCGGATGAGCCGACCCTTTCATGCTGAAACCAGTAATAGCTTCAGCGTGGCTCTAAATCGACATTTTAATTTACCCGTATTACCTTTCATGCTGAAACCAGTAATAGCTTCAGCGTGGCTCTAAATCGACATTTTAATTTACCCGTATTACCTTTCATGCTGAAACCAGTAATAGCTTCAGCGTGGCTCTAAATCGACATTTTAATTTACCCGTATTAGGAGTACTTTTTGAGTTATTTCGAAAATCGAAAATTTTACCTATATTGAACTATTCACAGATCTTGTTTTAGTAGGTAAGTAACTAAAACTAAATGTAATGAATGAACAACTAAAATTTATTTGATCCACAAGTAGGCCAGAATAACCCCCTTGTCACTTTTTTTGTTGTTTTTAGCGGGAGTTACCTACACCTACTTGGGCTACAATCCTGCATCACACATAATTATAACCTTTCAAAGTCGATCGATCGTAGTCTAACGATATTGAGGTGAATCGTCGGCAGTTCAAGTTTGAATATTTCTGATCTAAGGTAACTTACTTAAGATAATTATGTCTTCAAGAAATCTGTAAATAATTCTCCACACAAACTGACGGTGACGGTGGCAAACGAACAGGCAGGTCACATGATGTTAAGTGATCACCACCGTCCATAGAAACTTGCAACATCAGGAGAGTCGCAAGTGCGTTGCCGGCCTGTGCTCGGGGAGAGGGAGGCGAGGGGTCGGGGAGCGGGAAAGGGAAGTGAGCCTTTAGAAATTATTAATGAAATATTAGAAATTTTAGCAGTCTATTATATAATACAATCAACGAAAAATCGGTACTCCATTACTGACAGCGACATCATATCAATTTGCCAGACTTACCTTCTTCCCTTCACCCGAATATAAATCAAAAAAGAAAAGAATCAAACTGAAAGACATCTTTATGTACTTGGATATAATTATCATATTTTATTACCCTCATTATTGTCTGACCGTACTATTGGGTATAATTCTACCGTTCATATTATTTAACCATCAACTTTGCTGAGCGATTCCAACTTTATTGACTTAAATCATTTTAAGTCGTACATATAAGCCAGCTCGTAAACTTTCTTTAACTTGTTCAAATAAGTTCATAATATTCGGCGAAGTTATCCTTGGAATTATAAAGTTAAATTGATCAGCGAATACGAACGATGTTTTATCTCATTCTGACATGTTAATGTGAAGGTAATGCAGGTATTCATTCGCTATTTGGTTAAGTCATGTTCCGAACGGCACCCTCTATGAAGCATCAAATTACGAGAGGTCTGTGATACTTGTGGCTGTTTAGGCAATGGGAGGGTTTCATTTGATTGGGCTTATAATACATAATGTATATATGAACGTAATTAAGATTCTGTTCCTTGGGTAATGCGGTTACGAGAGCGTGATTTTGATGAATCTAATAGATATAGGAACTAAGACCTATGAACATACAATACAGCGTGCTTGTGCATGTTAAATACAATATTATAATTCTGAAATCGATTGGTTTTGATTTATAAAGTTGTTAATTAAAATTCTAATATTAAAACATACGATATGTGCTGGGAATCATATTTTATGCTGTTTCTTTTTAATACCTCGGGTTATATTGATGGTTATTGCTTATCAGCTTTATGCATACGAGGGAAAACATAGCGAAGAAACCATTTAATTGGTCACTGTTTTTTTAACAATACGTACCACGTGGACGGAGTCGCGAGCACTTCTAGTGGTTTTGGTATTGTAGATGGTAGAGCCACGCTATAACTATTACTAGTTTCAGCAGAAAACCGACGTGAAGTAACAGTGCTTGCATTGTTGCGTTTCGTTTGGTCAGTGAGAGCGCCGGAGGCCCACCTCCTTTCTCCCTTTCCCATCCCCCATTCCCTATCCCCCTACCCCCTCTCTCATACACCGGCTGGCAACGTACTTGCGACTCCCCTGGTGTTGCTAGTGCCTATGGATGGTGGTGAGACTTTTTCTAAGCACGCCTGGCTAGCTATCACCCTCAAATTAAAATTCTGTCGCTAAGCACCTGTTGGTGTGTTCTGGTAGCTGCACTCGAGAGTCAATCTCTCTCTAGATTTATCGTGTTTAGAATCTTAAACCACATCATTTAACACTACCTTGTTTTGATTGACTACCAGAAAGACGAATGATCACCAGAAGAAGTATATTTTGTGGTATACTAGTTTCCATTGATACTCATGGGGTAACATGAATCAGGTTCCTCACGTGTTGGTCCTGGATACATAAAAATTGCACTGGGCCAGAGTCTGATACCTGGATTTGTGATTCATATACTCCTGATTTTCCAGAACCGTCTAACTGTATAGCTTCAATGAATATAACAGATAGTGATGTAGATTTGGCCCTCAAGTCCATTGATATTAACAAAGGAGCAGGCCCAGATGGTATCCCGCCAATTATAATTCGCAATTGTGCAAATTATCTGAAAGAACCGCTGGTTGTGCTCTTTAGAAAAAGTATTAATGAAGGCACATTTCCGGAACTATGGAAAATAGCCAAGATCGTCCCCATATACAAATCAGGTAACAAAATGGATGTGACAAACTACAGACCCATTAGTATTCTTAGCTGCTTTGCAAAAATTTTCGAAAGCATAATTTATAAGCAAATTAATTATCATCTAAAACATATTATTAGTGAAAGACAGCACGGCTTTGTTACAGGGAGATCTACAACTACTAATCTTTTAACTTACACTCATCACTTAAGCACTGCATTTAACGAAAGAACTCAGATAGATTCAATATATGTTGACTTTGCTAAAGCCTTTGATAGAGTTGATCACGCAATACTTTGCCGTAAAGCTTATCACATTGGGATTCATGGATCGCTTTTGCGCTGGCTAACCTCATACCTTTCTAATAGAACGCAGCTGGTTGCCGTATATGGTTACGACTCTGCTCCATTCGAAGCCAAATCAGGAATACCGCAAGGCTCAAATTTGGGACCAGAAACAATATGATTTCACTAAAAATCAATTTCTACCCCTTCCTACTTTCATTTCCACATTACGAAGTTTCACTTCTCCGCGCGGAGAATTCATCTAATCAATGATATTATAACTGTGTAAATAGGTGACACGTTACCTACACGATATATTGACAAAACAAATGACACGAAAACGCACGCATACGTAAACTGTCTTATATAACATGTGGAAGTAAGATGGCATATTATCAACATCGGTTGTGAAAAAGAAATAGTTATATGTTGCTTAGATACGCGCGGATTGACGGGGCAGCTGTTAAAATGAAGCTAGCTAGCCAAGTTTTAACAAGGCGCTGTCGAAGCGCTTATGACATATTTTTAGTTATAATATCATTAGAAAAGGCCCGAATGTTCAAGTACTATAATCAGTTTTGCCTAGGAAGTTTTAAGTGATTTGTATCCCAATCATAGATATCAACTTACACATGTGTATTAAATCATTATACGTCATCGCACTTTTTTTTTCTTTTTTTTTATATTGGAAAATCCCTACGGATATCCACCCTAGCCGGGCAGCTGAGGGTGGGGTATGTCCGACTTGCAACGGACTAAAGCCCCATATTGCCTCTTTACACCTATTTGTCCGGGGAACTGCCTACGGCACTGTGTCTGCTCAACGTCATCACATTAGGCTGACTGTGCTTATTTACTAGAATTAAAAACGTTGTGCACAATTTGTAATTGGTTCTCATTTGTAATTTTATTCCATAGCATAAGGTGATCTTGCAGCTAATAAAAGTATAAATATTTTTTATTTCATAGGTGACAAACGAACAAGTGGGTCATCTGATTTTAAGTGATCACCACCGTCCATGGACACTAACAACACCAGAGGTGTCGCAAGTGTGTTGCCACCCTTTGGGGGGAAGGGTTAGTGGAGGGAAAGGGAGAGGAGAGGGGAGGGGAGGTGGGAAATATAGTCGAAATGACAGCAAAAAGGCAATTTAAAAGTTCACACAGACATACAATAATGTAATTATAATACATGAATTCAAGAGAATTATAGAAAAAAAAAATACTGTTATCTATTAATTGTACCTTTTAAAAAAAATTAAAATACTCTGAATTATTGAAAGATGCGACAAAAAAATTTCTTATCTTTTATTACAATCTAATATTTTTAATCTATACTATCTATTGTAATATTATAAAGAGGTAAAGTTTGTGAGTTTGTAGGGGGTATTTTTTTTTTTTTATGTCATAGGTGGCAAACGAACATGTGGGTCACCTGCTGTTAAGTGATCACCACCGTCCATGGACACTAACAACACCAGAGGTGTCGCAAGTGTGTTGCCACCCTTTGGGGGGAAGGGTTAGTGGAGGGAAAGGGAGAGGAGAGGGGAGGGGAGGTGGGAAATATAGTCGAAATGACAGCAAAAAGGCAATTTAAAAGTTCACACAGACATACAATAATGTAATTATAATACATGAATTCAAGAGAATTAGCTGAAACCAATAATAGGAATAAAAATGATCGAACGAAAATGTTTCTTACGAACGCTGCCTTAACGATGAGAGATATATGATTGAGGTCTAGAAAAAAGTTGTAGCTTGATAATGCCTATTACCGTCCAACGAAGTTGGCACGGGTCAGCTAGTCGACTATAAAAAAGGAGCAGATTATGAATTCGGTTGTCTTTAAATATTTGTTACCCCAGAAATCCATGAGCTATAAGCCGATTTGATAATGGTATGTTTTTTTATTGAATACGAAAAGTGGGTCCCAATTTCATTACAATTGGACCTTGGATTTCGAAGATACAGCAATAAAGTTCTCAAACTCCAATAGGAAAGGTATAGTGATTGAGGAATTGCTAAGTTTAGAACGATCTAAGACTGGTGGTTGTCTACTTAACTATGGTCAAAGATGTTTAGACGCATTTTTCAAAACTATTTTTTTTTTAAGTCAATTAAATTTTTGTTGAAATTTTCTTGTTACAAATGAAGGCATAGATACACTTGCGCTGTAAAAAAACCTATAGTGCTTTTACAGAAATGCGTTGAAAGTTGTCGAGGCCACCGTTTATCGTCCGATCACTGGAGTTAAGCAACGTCAGGCGCGGTCAGTACTTGGATGGCTGTTTCTTGTTATACAAAAGTTTCACTTTTATCTTGAGTCTTTACGAAACACCCTGTTAAGTCATTTAAGTCGAAAGCTGGAGAGAGGGCGCCGCTATTCAGTTTCTGCCCCGGTTCGAAGAAATCGTATATAATGAAGGGGCTGATCCAACTGTGCAATAGCAGATTGTTTTTTTAAATTGTAGCACGGCGAAATGACTGCACTGTGCCTGATGGTAAGCACAGTACAATCCAAAAAGAACGGCGACCACCGAGTGACACAGTATCCATCGCCGGTCGCCGCTGTCATGCGGGCCTGTGAAAGGCTGGATATGCACAGGCTGATCCCGAAACGCGACCCGCAGAAGCGAATCACTATGACGGGCTTTTTCGCCATATACATGGTGGTTGCGACCCAGTTAGGCTGTAGAATCCCACCACCCAGCTTTCGCTATAGCCTCGTTCGTTATTCAGCAGGGTGCACCAAGTGCAGGTGAGGTTGGCTTGGATGTCTCAAGCCTTCGATGTCATTCGATACCCCTTACACCCCAAAAACATTTTACTTAAACAAAAGGTACATTTTATTAAGATCAAAACACCTATACAATTGCCAGACAACAAAGTGTTTGTATGTTAACTTTATGAGCAGCGCCATCTCGAAGCGACAATAATAATTTCAAAGCAAATTGACATATTCATTGAAAGTTGTTAAGCTGTTCGGTAAAAATACAAAAATGTAGAAGAAAGAAAATTGTTTTGTACAAAAAAAACTGTAGTATATCAAATTACTAACAAAGTTTGTAAATTTTATTTTATGTTTTACTTTGAAAAGTGATACATGACACAGTTTGACAGTAACTCATCTTAGTAGGTTCCACACATTTTTTTTTATACTATCGGCGGTAAACGAACATGCGGGTCACCTGATGGTAAGTGATCACCGCCGTCCATGGACACCTGCGCCACGAGAAGAATCACAGATGCGTTGCCGGCCTTTGAGAAAGGAATAGGCTCGTTTCTTGAAAAAAGGCAGATTGTATTGGTCTGGAAACGCTGTCGCTGGGAGTTCATTCCAAAGAACTGTCGTACGCGGAAAAAACGAACGTGAGAAGCGCACAGTGCACGACTTCCAACCATCGAGATGACACTGATGGAATTTCGGTCCGTGACGAGTCATTCTGACATATTTCGATATATTGGGTACTCGAATTGTATTGGCAAAACACGGATTTGTAATTTTACTTCGTAAAGTATTAGCACGTAGATTTACTAAAAATACAGTGTATGAATGTCAATCTATACTAATATTATTGGAGGGTTTGTTTGTTTGGTTGAACGCGCTAATCTCAGTAACTACTGGTCCGGTTTGAAAAATTCTTTCAGTGTTAGATAGATCATTCAGCAAGAAAGGCTATAGGCTATATATCATCAAGATAAGAGCAAAAGGAGCGGAGCACCAATGAAAAATGTTTCAAAATCGGGGATTTCTTTGCTTTTGAGAGCTTTCGCTGCGTGTTATCGTTAGCCCAAAGTAACTATTCCACGCGAACAAAGTCGCAGGAACAGATAGTTATGAATAAACAAAATATATATATATATATATATATCGAGAGCAATATTTACTCAGTAAAAATTTAAATATACATATATAGATAATAGTGGTTTTTTATCCTACATGTACAGTACTGTCAAGCTGTCACACAGGGTACGATCGATATTTTCTACTAGTGGGCGAAGTGGTCGACATTCGACCATAGTTCATTGATTTTTTAAAGTTTGAATTTTATTAGGGTTAATTTCATTGTTGAATGTAGAATGAAAAAGGGTAATTAGAACGTAAGAGTAAAATAATACATACAGTCGAGCATTGCAACTTCTTTCGCATCCTTTTTTGAAGTTCTTTATTGACGGATGTCAAATCCACATTTATACTATTAGATAGATGTGGATTAGATCAGAAAAACTATCTATGTATCTACATATTATCTATATAGCTAATAATTATCCAACTAGATTACCGTTATCTTATAGACTTTAAATAAACGTTACAGTTGGGAAAATATTTGTTAAAAATGTATTCCTCAAAGGAATCGAAACACATGAAGCCGCTGTTTAAAATCTAACGCACATAATATAAAACAGGTACTGACCGTAATGCATAATTGAATATAAAATTTACTTGTTGAGATAATTGCAGAATATTATAATCTGGTTCTAGTTTTTTTGCTTTCTAAATTTATATTCATGCGTCTGATTATTTAACTTCTCAATTAAACATGCCAGTAATTGATACTCAGGTTTCTATAGTAAGATAAATAAGAGTTATGACGTGAAACGAAAATTGAATACGACTAATCATATATTGAGTTTTTTTTTTCTCGTACTGAATTACATCCACATTTATACTATTAGATAGATGTGGATTAGATCATAAAATCAAAAAAACTATCTATGTATCTATTACCTATATATCTAAGAATTATCCAACTAGATTACCGTTATCTTATAGACTTTAAATAAACGTTACAGTTGGGAAAATATTTGTTAAAAATGTATTCCTCAAAGGAATCGAAACACATGAAGCCGCTGTTTAAAATCTAACGCACATAATATAAAACAGGTACTGACCGTAATGCATAATTGAATATAAAATTTACTTGTTGAGATAATTGCAGAATATTATAATCTGGTTCTAGTTTTTTTGCTTTCTAAATTTATATTCATGCGTCTGTTTATTTAACTTCTCAATTAAACATGCCAGTAATTGATACTCAGGTTCTATAGTAAGATAAATAAGATAAATAATGTGACGTGTAACGAAAATTGAAAAGGACTAGTCATATATTGAGCTCGTGCTTTCAGCGACGGAAAACAACGTAATGAAGCCACACCACAGTAGTAGGGTTTTCTTTATGTTTACTTACTCTAGCTACCTCTCGAAATTGGAGACCTATCGTCAAGCACATATAGGTGTGTTCCAGCTACTATTTTCTTTTATATCATAGGAGGCAAGCGAACAGCTGGGTCACCTGATGTTAAGTGATCACTACCGTCCATAGACACTTGCAACACCATAACATTCGCAAGTGCGTTGCCATCCGTTGTTTGGGGAGGAGAGGGGACGGGAGGGAAAGGGAAGTGGGCCTCCGGTGCTCTCACTGACCGAACGAAACGCAACAATGCAAGCACTGTTACTTCACGTCGGTTTTCTACGAGACAGGTACTACCCCTGGCTAGTCGGCCGATTCATGCCGAAACCAGTAATAGCTTCAGTGTGACTCTGCCACCTAAGTTTGAAAGCCTTTTCCTCTAAACTTAGTGTGTTACTGTTAGCGCTTATTTTATATGTTACGTTACCTGGACATAAAGACAAGTTATCACCCCTTAACACTTTGACTGCCACGTACGTCATATATAACCAATCACGGTTCCTCTTTATTTTCTTTTACTGTAGCATGTCAATTTGACTGCACTGTGCCTGATGGTAAGCACAGTACAATCCGAAAACAATGGCGACCACCGAGTGACACACTATCCATCGCCGGTCGCCGCTGTCATGCCGGCCTGCGAAAAGCTGGATATGCACAGGCTGATCCCGAAACGCGACCCGTAGAAGCGAATCACTATGATCGACCCAGTCGGGCTGTAAAACCCTACTTCTCCGTTTTCGCCATTGCCTCGTTCGTTATTCAGCAGGGTGCACCACGTGCAGGTGAGGTTGGCTGGGGTGTCTCAAGTCTTATGATGTTATTCTACACCCCTTGCGCTCCTTATGATGTCACGGTATTCATCGGTGACCGGATCGCTAGATTTTTTTACAATTGTAAAAGTTCATCCGTGGCGTCCTAAAAGAAACTTGATTACGGCGTGGTAACCAAATATCTTTTTTATTATCATCCATATGCTTAGAAGTTCGTGTAATCTAAATTAAATTGACTGATTACATTTTTTAAGCCCACCTGTCTAACTGACACACTCAAACTGAAAATCTGCCGCCAAACACCTATTGTACCAACAGCTGCACTTATGAACCGGTTCCGTCTAGGCTTAGTGTGTTAATGATTTTAGACCATATCGTCATTTGAGACCTGATGGGATTGTGTTAGCCAATAAAGTAAACCTAACCTATAAAGTATCAAAAAACTAAAATATATCTAGGTATATAAAGCCATGTTTGTACGGCCTGAAAGGCAAAATTCCGTCGCCAATTTTGGCACTGCACCCCACACAACTGTTTGGATATTCGTACTACTTATTGAGGCGCAGTAACTATCACAGTTAACATTTAATATTTAACATGTTTGTTATAAACAAACAGTAACCTTGTAAAAAAAGTGTGTGTGTGTACTTATGTACACGTGTTAGAAGTTACACTTCTTTGGCGTAACAAGATAAAAATCTTTTCAAAAATTTTATCTATCGCCTTATTCTACGTTTGTAGAAAAAAACGACACTAACAATAGAAAAAAGGTATTTAATACATTGAAAGTTTTAGTATAAAAAAATACTAACAACAAATACAAAGAAACAAAATGTTGACTATAGCTAACTTCAGGGTGTCGGTTATTTGTGACGGTGTGAGCGCGCATCGTAAAAAAATTACTCTCATTATTTTCCCTAACGCGCTTAAGTACAACTTCAATAAAACAGAATTAAATATACCTGAAATGCGGATAAAACTGCTGTCAAAATTTAGTGCAAATAATATGAAACTAGTTTTAACTGCGACTGGTAGGCAATGTAAAAAAGCTTGCTTGCTGAATAATATTATCTAGATCTAGTTTTTTTGCTTTCTAAATTCATATTCAGTGAGTGCTATGAACGATTATTTAAATTATTAGTTAATGTATTCTTAGTTTTAGAATCCGGATTATTATGATATTAATATTGACATAAATATATTGACTAGCTCCACTTTTTTTTTATTTTAATTTATTCTATGGTTTGATAGGTCTCGTGAAGGAGTGGCAGGAAGCCTTATTATTAAAGAGTTCGTGGTTATCGAGTTTATCTGTGATATGCATAATTATCTGTAATGTGAGTGCTAAATATCATCATATATATTAATACGTGAAGCCTAAACTTTGTATCCCTTTTTAACGGAATTGGGCGAACGGATGAACGTGAAATTTGGCATAGTTAAAGTTTATATGGAGGAGAAGTACAGACTGCTATTTATTTTATATAAAATGCATTAGAAGTACATTAAATTAATTAAAATATGCATTACTCACACTACTGCTTCAATTTTACACAACAAATACACACATGTAAATAATAAAGACATTTTGACATCTGTCAATAAAGGACTTCAAAAAAGGTTGTAAAAGAGGATGCTATGCTCGACTGTATGTATTATTTTACGCTTACGTTCCAATTAACGTTTTTCATTCGACATTCTACAATGATATTATAACATACCCTTTGACAAAAGAACCCTAATAAAATTCAAACTTTAAAAAATCAATGAACTATGGTCGAATGTCGACCTCTGGGCGCCCACTTGTATATTTCTAAATATATAACAATTCAGTATCATGACGTTTGTTCACGATTAACTCCGAAACTACACAACCGCTTTTTGACATTTATGTATAATTTGGTCCGACTTGAGAGATAGTATAATTACAAATTAAATGATTGTCAATCTTGATTATTATTATTAATTGTAAGTTTCATCAGTCTTGATCAGATAGCGATTTAAATTAGTTTGTCGACAGAAAACTATAGTATTATAGATATCTTATAGATGGCGCCACGTTTTAATTTTGAATTTCTTTTTTCAACTCTTAGTTTATTTTATGATACATCTATTTTAGGCAGACGATCGCGTTACCCGCGTCCGCGTCCTCTGCGCCCTCCGCGCACGTTAATGACGGATTCAAGACCGTCACCTACAAAAAGCGCACATACGACGCGCTTTCGGCCGAATCAGGGTCAGATAGTGGTAAACACAAAGATAAAGTTAGTCGCACCGGCGAACCAGTAGAAGGCACCCGGGTGCACATTAAAGACGCGGCTATACCGGCGCGTGTAAGACCGCAAAGGGGCGGAGCCAAGCCTGTCCCTGTCTCGCTCCCTCAGAGCCAAACCTCGGGTTCCGCAGAGCCCACAGTCAAGAAGCCACGCCCACCGCCGCCAGTGACCATTCA
>MU158871.1:252140-286561 GCA_015888305.1 Antheraea pernyi
TACCCGCGTCCGCGTCCTCTGCGCCCTCCGCGCACGTTAGTGACGGTTTTAAGACCGTCACGTACAAAAAGCGCACTCACGCCGCGCTTTCGTCCGACTCAGGGTCCGACATTGATAGAGAAAGTCATAAAGACAAAATTAGTCGCACCGGCGAGCCAGCAGAGGGCACCCGGGTGCATGTTAAAGACGCGGCTATACCGGCGCGTGTAAGACCGCAAAGGGGCGGAGCCAAGCCTGTCCCTGTCTCGCTCCCTCAGAGCCAAACCTCGGGTTCCGCAGAGCCCACAGCTAGGAAGCCGCGCCCACCGCCGCCAGTGACCATTCAAGATAAGTCGCAGTGGACCTCAATCTCCGCTAGGCTGAATCTCCTTAAGATAAATTACACGTCCGCCCTGAACGTTCAGGCGGGCATCCAGGTGAAGGTTCCGACCAGCACCGATTTTCGCGCGCATACCAAAACAAGTCGAGTAGTAGGGACAGAGGCGTGACCGAATCACGCGATGAATGTGGGTAGGCGCCGATATATACTACCTCTGCCAAGTTATTTAAAAAATGGCCTATTTAATCAAGATTTCAAAATGGTACAACACTTGCTACTTAACTTTTCATAAATTATATTATCGCTTCTTTACTTGCAAAATTAACTAATTTCAAAAGCACTTTTACCTAAATAGCACTTCTATGTGCATAGAGATCTACTCCACTATTGCGTAAGCGAGACAGGTAAATGTGATAGAGTGAGATAGAGAGTCACACTGTTCCAAGTGCAATGGAGTGAGACACTAATATTTTATTTTGAGAGAAAGCGAGAAGGGTAGTGACGCCAATTCTTAATAGTCAATTAATGCTTCTGCCGCAGCCAGACTGTATCGAGACCGTCCCGTCGTCTAACGCACGAGGACGGCTTTGTGAATTCCGTGTTACCACTTGTCCTCCGTGACGATGCGTCCCACCGCCGCCGCCGCGCCTCAGCCGGCCACGGCTTCGAGAAAAACTAAAAAAGGCCCTTCTCAGGGCCAACCAGACCGACCACCGACGACCTCAGCACTGCCCACGGACTCCGTTACCCCTAAAGCGAAGACCACAGCAACTCTCACCGGACACCGCACCACCGTGCCCGCAACTCGCTCTCACCCCTCGGAGGAGCGACAGAGGCCGCTCGGCGGAGAGTCCCCTTCGACGTATTACTCCGAGAGTGATGTATCCACTCTCGCCGATCTAATTGTAGATCGGACGAGGTCGACGTCGAGGGGGATGATCCGCTGGATGGCGCTGTACTTGCGCCTCCGGGTGGCCGAGGGCGAGAGGAAGAAGCCTTCGGACGAAGACGTCGCGGCCCTCGAACTTGCCGCCAAGGGGACTTTGAAGACGCCTCAAATTCCTGAACGACAAAGCGAGATGTTTAACAGAGTGTTAGGCCGCAAGCGCGCCGAACCCGAAACATCTCCCAATCAAGCTGAAGCCTCTAAACTCCAGGATCCGAAGAAGATCAAAGTAGGAGTTGTTGAGATATGTATGCTTGGTACACATATATGTTTCAACAACTCTTGTATGTATGAATAGTTTAGCTTTAACTTAGGTTAGCTTTGTTAGGTCGCGTATTGCATGAACAGGCAACAGCCAAGCCGAGGTGTGCCGTGCACCCTTGAGCTGGTTGCCAAAACAAAAATCGGCTGAGTGCCTTAAGCGCTCGCCTTAGTAGTCCGGTGAAGCTGTAAAGACCTTGCCAGGTCAATAGCGTAGTCAGTTCGAGAAAAAAAAAAAAAAAATTTAGGCAGACCCCATACTAAAATACTTTATCATAATTTAAATTCATTATGTAATAACTGGGCCACAGCAACGCGTGGCCGAGTCAGCTAGTACATTTATATATGCCAGCTATTTTGTTTTTTTTTCTTTATTTTGTCGAGGGTTTGTCAAGGGCAACGATGAGTGGTGGCAACCCTCGTCCATACTACAGGCAATAACAAATTACAAAACAACTTATAAATATAATAACCTCTTACAAAATACTAACATAAAACTACATTGAAAAACAGAATATTACAATCACTTTCTTGCCCTTATGCCGACGTCCACCATATTATAGATTAATTTAGCTTCTTCCAATGCTGAGCGTGACAATATTTGATTGCAAAACGCCTATATTATAAGTATGCTTAAATGTTTGTCTTCTTTGAGAATCGTTCCGGACACATTCCATTCCATACATACATACATAGAGTACATACAGAATACACATCTTCTTGATGGCAAACTTCGCAGTAATTGTTATCGCTTCTTTCCATTAAATAGTTAAATTTATTGAATGGAATATTCCCAGAACGAATTCTCAAAGTTAAGAAGGTCATGTTACAAAAACAACTTAAAAGGTGGTAGAGCTACGCTGAAGCTATTACTGGTTTCAGCATTGAATGGGTCGGCTCGCCCGGGATAGTACCACCCTCTCACAGAAAACTGACGTGAAGTAACAGTGCTTGGATTGTTGTGTTTCGTTCGGTCAGTGAGAGCGCCGGAGGCCCACCTTCCCTCCCCTCCCCCAAGACAGGTTGGCAACGCACTACCAACTCCCCTGGTGTTGCAAGTGTCTATGGATGATGGTGATCACTAAACATCAGCTGATCCACCTGTCCGTTTGCCAGCTATGATATAATTTTTTTTTTTAATCATTCAGGTAAGGTTGCATTTGCAAAATCATATGTATATCGCATATCCACGCATGTATATTGGGCAGTTATTGCGGCCGGTTTTGAGCGCTTATTTTATTCGAGACTCTACGTCTTGGGTTTTTATATGACACTGCTTCTTACTAATATTTTTAAAAAGAATTTATAGGTTCTGGCGCGTGACCACTCTGGTGTTAAATGATAATGTGGTCCAAGATGGTATACACGCTAAATCTGAAAGGGGATTGGCTCTCAAGTATAACTACAGGAACATACCTACAGGTGCTTGGCAACAGGTTTTCGACTAGAGAGTTTTTTTTAATATATTAAAAGCAGGCAAACGGACAGGTGGATCACCTGATGTTAAGTCATCACCACCGTCCATAGACACTAGCATCACCAGGGGAGTCGCAAGTGCGTTCCCAGCCTTTGTTTGGGGGAGGATGGGGAAGGGCAGGGTTGAGCAGAGGGGAGGGGAGGTGGGCCTCCGGCGCTCTCACTGACCGAACGAAACGCAACAATGCAAGCACTGTTACTTCACGTCGGTTTTCTTGTGAGAGATTGGACGAGCCGACCCATTCGTGCTGAAACTACTAATAGCTACAGCGTGGCTCTACAAAAATCCTTAAATTATAAATTTAAAGCCTTATTGGAAGCCAGGCAGGCTTAGATAAGCCCTATCACTGTACTATGGCTTTATTACCATATTTTCCGTCACCGAAAGCTGCGGCTCACTCTTAAGGATTCGAACCTAGGTCTATCAACGCGATTTTCGAACACGCTAGCAAGTAAGTCAAAATTGTTTTGTTATTTTATGAGAACTACATGTTTAAATAACTTTCGTCTGGCTTAACTGTGAGCTATATTGATTTCTTTAAATTTGTTCGTCACTAACTCTACTAGTTACTAACTAACTCTTAGAAACATTTTACCAGTTTAAATATACGTTTGTAAATTTTTATTATTACTGCTTAATCGCGGTGGAATAGCGAAATCATATCTAGCTAACACAAAAATCACGCCACCGTGGTCTGGCGGTAAATATCGCTCCCGCACACTCGCCGCGACCACCTCCTCGGCAACGGCTTAAGCCTAGGTCGGATCCCCGGAGCGGAGCCCACGAGCACGCTGCTATCACGATACAGTGACACTGATTTTAATCACTAGTTGAATAACAGAACACTCATCACCCCCACATACGTGCCCACATACACACAGGTACACATATGTTGGAAGAATTTTTATTTTTTATTATTAGGCACAGAATACGTTTGAAATTGTGAGGTTCACATACCCGTACACATATCGCAGGAATTCTTATTATGTATGAATAGCTAGTTAGCTTTAGCTTGGACACATTCGCGGTATTGCATCCGTGGAAGCAGCCTAAGGCGAAATTCGGCTACTCTGGCACCCTTGAGCCTGTTGTCAAGCGGCGAAGTGCTCTAAGCGCTCGCCTTAGTCCGGTGAAACTATGAAGGCCCGTCAGGCCAACACCGTAGTCTGATCAAAAAAAAAAATGTAGCTAACATAATAATTTGAAAAATTCTCTACAGGCCAGCCAAAGTATTAACCAGGTTTATTTAGACTTTTTGAAGATTAACCCGGATAAACAACAAACATTTCAGTTTTATTTATATGAATCATCACTATAAAATAATAATACCTTAAATTTTGATCATAATTAAAATCATATAATTGTAGAAAGTAAACAGCTTATGCATGTTATTGACCGCGACTTAATAATTTATGTAAGTGCATTGTATAATATATATATAACATACACGTTGGGTATATGTACCATAACGATTAGCGATAATATAAATTTCTTCCTAAAATAATTATACAAAATAAATATTTACCGATTACCGGATTTATCATCAATTTACAAACACATTTCAATTAACAAAATACAGACAGATAATGAATTAATAATTTCAATTTCTACACTTTGCATATTAATTAGATTTTTTAATGATTATTCACAATTAGTTCCGTTTAATTATCGTATCTATGTGTAGTAAAATATACTGCTTAAAAATGTATACGTAGAGTAACATATTCACTCAGATTATTTATAAGCCTTTAAGTCTACAGAAGACGATTTAAGCAGCGTTATGAAGTCACTTCTTTTCGTGGCTATATAATTCAATTAGGGAGCGACAACCTCGCTTACAGGATCGACAAGTGAATGTTAAGTCTGGTCATTGGTCATTACGCGAAGACAGGTCACGTTTCGTACGTTTTTGTTGAGGTAGGTTGAACCACGTTTTATCGTGGGTTGCGACGCCTTCATGAACGCACCGCTTCCACCTGCTTCTGTCCTAAGCGATCTCCTGCCATCTTCTACAGTCAATGCCAAAACAGGACATATCTCGCTTGGCGCAATCGTTAAAACGTAGCAATGGCCTCCCAACATTCCTTTTTGCATGCGCTATAGTACCTAGTAAGATACGCCTTGGCATATGGGATGCATCCATGCGGTATACATGTCCTAGCCAGCGACGACGCCTTTGTTTCAGCATAGCAGCTATGCTGGGCAGTTGAGCAACTCAGTTTATAGTTTTAATGATATCGATTAATGTTATCCTTACTAAATCCTGGATCATAGGTCTAAATATAGATTCTTGGTGTGCTATTTATCTGTGTACGTAAGGATATTACTTTTCTCTAAAAACTCATTTGAAATATGAATAATTAATACTGTGTTGATTTATCTATTTTATATTCCATGTTTCCAAAATTTAAGACCAGCCTGAAAAATAACGTTGCTTTCTGAATTTAATTACCTATGTATATAAGCTAACCTCTATGCCACAGATCTCTGATAATAAATATTTGTTTCTCTATATATGTTACCACATGAAACAACTTACTAATAAACTGCAATTATTAATTTTCTTGTTACAGAAGGGCGCGATGGGAAAAAAATATGAGATTGAATTTTATTGCAACATTTTCCAACGCGACGACTCTGACGTAATACAGATATTTGTTTATAGAGAGTGATGGAAAGAGAGGACTATGTTATAAACCGAGAGAGATAGATGAGTGCAATTGAATAAGACAACTTCGAGTAACACGACTTGAAACTATGAATGAAACCTGTGATTGAAATAAAGCTAATTTCATTGAATACGTTTAAGGTTATATTTTAAATTGTATTCTAAATGTTTGTATTTTAAGTAGTATTATAAAATTTGCGTCATTTAAGTAGTGTTTTATTTTTATGGTATGGTAACTGTACTCAGGGCTTTCTTTGGCGGGGGACGCGGGGGCACCTTGTGCCCTTAAAGGGAATTTCAAAAATATAGAAAAATTATCATAAAAACTGAAAACATGAAAGAGTTTGAAAAATAAATCAATATTGGCAGCCTTTACAAAAAAAAATGGATTTTTTTAATAGGTCAAAGTTATCCAAATACAAAATGTAATCTATCTTTCTTGAAAAGTTATAACGTTGCACAGAGGTAGTAGTATGTCTCTATAGTAAACAGCCTCGTAAAGAAAATTATGGACTTACAATTTTCGAAAATTAGCGTGTGCCCAAAGAATAAGTGATTTTTTTTTCTCGTACTGACTACGTTGTTGACCCAGCAAGTTCTTCACCGAACTACCAAGGCGAGCGCTTAAGGCACTCAGACGATTTTATTTGACAACTAGCTCAGGGGTGCACAGCACACCTCAATTTAAATTTACCGTTTAAATTATCCGTTGCCTGATACAAGAAGAAGTGATAAAAAAGGCCTGGCTATACTTTTTGTAATTTAACGAACACAAATGAAGATCATAGCACACATAGTATTAAATAAAAGTTACAAAGATATGTTTTATAGTCAAGTAATCGCTAACAAGGAATCGCAGGCATAATTGTTTACTGACGATTACAGTCCGAACAAATCATAACATCCGACGGCGCCAATTAGACCGCAGTTAGGTACAACACGATGTTATGAAACTTTGAAACATACAAATGCAGTGAAAGTGATGATTTACCGTTTCAATGGAAGAATGGACGTAAATTATGCCCTATACGTAATGTTACAAAATCACATTTTAATAACATTTTATTGTCTTGTTTAGCCACTTTTTTTTCGACTAAGTTCACGGTATCTGTATAATCTGTTTCGCATTTACCTACTTTAAATTGTTTTAATATGTTACAACGTGAACATTTTAAAATGCAAAAACAATTATGACCTTTAGCTCATTAAAACTACTGAATAAGTACTTCATTTAAAAATGTGTTCAGTGTGAATTTAATACAAAATTTTATAATTTTCTCATCACTATTTCCTTTTAACCACAATAAGCATATTTTTGTTTTTTTTTTGTACTTTATTGTTGGCAACCAATGTTTTAGATTATTACTACCTTTGTCGAGTAGTTAATATTATTATAAGTTAGTTACGTGCGATCATTTCAATGTCAATGTTAATGTTCCAACAAAATGGTGGCTCCCTAGTTATAACCTTGCATGGAGTTTTTGTGGCATTTCAGAATTCATGGTCCGTGGTATTATTTTCCATTCACTTCACTTATGCACAATAAACAAACTATATTGCATAAAACACCACCAATTTTACATAATATAGAGTCAAGTAACACTAGATTATGAATAAAATCCACTACAAGACAGACTAAAATCCCGCCAAATACTGCGAGCATATTTTAAACACTACTTTCATGTTTTTCTTTTTTTCTTCGGGGCTGTACCAGCTGCCAAGATAGAAAAAGCCTAGTTTGGCAATTAGGGAATCTTAAATTCTATGCTATGTTCCCATAACTTTGTGAACATTTTAAAATGTAAAACATATAAAATATTGTATGAATAAACTATTTGTATTTGATGTGTTTGGGATATCGAAAACGTTAAAACAAATGAAATAGTAAAATAATTTTTGGGATAATTAAATTGATATTCATACAACAGGTAATAATTATTGTGTAAATAGCAAAAATATATTTTATTAACAATATTTTTTTTATATCATAGAAGGCAAACTAACAGATGGGTCACCTGATGTTAAGTGATCACCACCATCCATAGAAACTTGCAACAGTATTGCAACCAGTATTGTATAGGCTAAATATAATGATATTTCTACGACTCTTTTCTATGCTGCTAAGTATTAATTAAGAAAGTAACATTAACCAGATAAAATTCGTATGAAACATCAAAGTCATTCCCAGAGGAACGAAGTTACAGACATTAGGTAGTAAATATGTCAAAACGCTTTTAGAAATGTATTGACGTCTTATTTATAACTAACAATACTAATCACACAGTTTTGTTAAACATCACATGAAATAAAATATATTAAAAGGCTGTGAAACAACAAAAAAAAAACACTGTCAAGGAAAGTTAAAATCTACACTACGATCCAAAATGAGCCTTTTGTTGCAGCCGATGTGGTTACTTCAAACAAGAGAAATAAACTTGAACAAAAGGTACAAATTAAAATAAACTGTTGTACAACAATTACTTTGTGAAGAACATAAATAATAAACATGGTACATAAATACTCAGACGGAAAGTAAAAATCGATACAATGACACGAGAATTTCTGAATATACAACAATTAGTCAATGCGCAAATAAAACCATACCATTACAATAAAAAGTAAACAGTAATCAGTGAAGTAATGAATTCGATTTCCGAATAACACCTTCATTATACATTCAAGATTTTGCATTTCATAACAGCGCAAAACAGTTACTTTTTTAATCGCTTTTTTATGTCTGGTTTCTTTATGTTTTTTATGTCAATATTAGCGTTCGTCCGCGGCTTTTCTCACATTAATATATTTCATATTTGATATATCTCTCGAGAACAGTAGTACTTTTTTTCTGGATGAAAGTATATCCTTTTATGTACCCTTGACAACGTGTATACTATAATGATCGGTTGAATAAATTACCAAAGAACATTACCGATTTGCCAGATAGTAAATGCAAGTATGTCAAACGGGTCTTAATACATAAAGGCTATTATAGGGTGGATCAATATGTGAACGACGGTGACGCCTGGAAAAGACACCTTTCTCTATGCATCGACAAAAATCGAATGTAACTATATCCGTGATATTACAAAAAAGTTAAATACGTAATAAATACTTGGTTTTAAAAAGTTTCCTAATAAATGCACCGCGCTCGCCCTTCTCTTTAATGCTGCAATCATTATTGCCTTTTTTTTTTAAACGGTGTACCATCCGACCGTACTGTTGGGGTGGAAAGGGATCGATCTACGCTATTCCCCTTGGATAGCCGCCCCAACGGTCCGCCCTGCGGAAGGTGGCCGCCGGGCTCCATCCTAATAGGGAGACAGACCGGGCACACACCAGCTGCCTCCCCTCGTTTACCGGACCTGTGCAATGAGGAGATGGGCCCCCCGGCCCATCCCTTCAGGTCCGGCTACGGTGGAGGGAGGAGAAGGGCAAATCGTCGCCTCCTCCCTCCGGTCCTCCGTTGTCGGAGAGGGCCACTAAGAGGGTAATCTTCGCGTACCCTCTCCGCCGCCTCCTTCTGCGAGATGACGTCCTCGCAGAAGGAGGCTATCGCATTCCAAGCCTCTTTTCTCTTCTTCTTTCGCAGTTAAAATGCGGCGCTGTCCCTCCCACGCAGCACACTCACATAGAGTGTGTTGCGCGGTATCCTCCGCAGCGCCGCATTCATGACATGCGGCGGTTGGCTTCCTACGAGCGATCTGCAAGTACCACCCGAAGCAACCATGCCCGGTGAGTACCTGCACCAGTCTGAACGACAGGGAGCCCCAACGTCACCCTATCCAATCCGGCACAACCGGGCGGACGGCGTCAATAGTGTAACGTCCATACCGCTCGTCCGCCAGATCCCGCCTCCATCGTTCCTTCGCCTCCTCCCGGCCCTCCCTTCTCTTGGCCTCAATCTCCCTGGGAGCCGGAGGCTCCCCGATACTCTTTCTTGCCGCCGTAAATTCGTACACGGCGGCAAGAACTCCCGCCTCCAGCTCCCAGGGTAGGGAGCCGTCGAGCGCAAAAGCCACCGTGGAGGCCACAGTGCGGTACCCCCTGATCGCCCTCAGAGCCACTATGCCTCAGAATCTATCCATCGCCGGTCGCCGCTGTCATGCCAGCCTGCGAAAAGCTGGATATGCATAGGCTGATCCCGAAACGCGACCTGCAGAAGTGAAGCACTATGACGGGCTGTTTCGCCATATACATGTTGATTGCGACCCAGCCAGGCTGTAGAACTCTACCACCCCGCTTTCGCCATCGCCTCGTTCGTTATTCAGCAGGCATGGCGTGGTGCACCCACGTGCAGGCGAGGTTGGCGTGGGTGTCTCAAGTCTTATGATGTTATTCGCCACCCCTTACACCCCATCGATTAAGGGTTCTATGAGGATGACATAGAAATAAAAGTCTATAAATAAACCTACCCTAAATTTTTTTTCGACTGACTAACGCTGTTGCCCTGACGTACCTTTACAGCTTGCGCTAGTGGGGCGAGTAATTAAAGTTCTCACCCGCTTGGCAACAAGCCCAAAGGTGCCAAAGTGGCAGAACCTCGGACTGATCTGTTACCTTGATTGCAACATCGCGAATTGAACTAAGCTAACTAACTAATCATACCTGTATACGTTATGAATGTGCTTTGAATTTGATAACTTAACTGAATATACAAGTTCGCGATATATGGTAAAAAAAATGTACCACTAAATGTGTAACCGTGTGAATGTGCATCTCTATATGTTGAACTAGTCAGTGCTGAGCCGCTGTCGCTTAAGCAACATGCTCGCGAGGTCCACTCAGAGGGAATGCATCTAGGCTGGAGAATCTACCCGCTAATTTTAGCTGTTGTCTTGATTCCAACGTCGCTATTATTAAATCTGACTAAACTAAGCTAGCTAGACTGTCCATACATGTATGGGTTAGTGGCACACATATGTGTACCTGCATTTATGCCTTACGAACTCAAACATGATCACTCTCCCCTATATCTTTTATAGCAACGTGACAACTTCATTTCACTATTTTACAAACAATAGAAAGTATCAATTCGATTTTATCATAAACCGTTGTGCTGGTTAAATCACGTCCCAACTCCGTCATTAGGCGCCTCGGGATGCTCTGATAACCATCCAGAACGGTTGGATCTCGCCTTCGCAGAGCTATAATGGCTATTTACTGAATGATATGGCGCAAACGTCAAGCGATTTATGAAAATGACTACCCATGTTATTTATGGTGATAAAATAATAAAATTGTTCAATTGTTCAACACTATAATAATAATAATATTTTAATGTTCCAAGTCAATGTGTACATAATTAACAGTAATATTGGTATCCGCACTGGTTACAAACCGTATCGCAGATATCACAATTTCATATAATGAGAACTAAAACAAACAGTGACAAAACATATGTAATATATAAAAGCGTAATTTGAATTAACTAAATATGTGAGATTAATGTGTAATACGATATTATATGATAAGTATATGTTATGTGCTCATCGCCATGTTACCACCTCATTTCGAGGCAGTTTTAAGTTCGCTGCTAACAAATGCTGGAACGACCTACCCCCTCCAATACGCAATCTCAACGCATTACGTACATTTAAAATTAATTATAATAAAAAGTTTTTATTACTATCGCAATGCTTGTAAACTGAAGGTTTTGCATCCAATTTGAGTTGCATATATATTTTAGATACGCCTGCAATTGCTTCTCTTGTATGTTGTTTTATGTATCCTACTTTTTTATTTCATTAATTTCCCCTATATAAATTATTATCTCTTTATGTACCGTATTATTTACGTACATTACTTACTTTCCCTATAAATATGTTATATTATATAATTTTAATTCATATTTTAATTAGTTTTTTACGCACCGTGACTTGCATTGGGTTCCAGCAGAAAATCAGCGCTTAGTGTTTCTCATAACGTTAGCATATGCTGAGCTGGACACCATTTCATAACGCACATTTCATAATGTATTTTATGTTGTGCTTTATGAATAAAATATTTCTTTCTTTGTTTCTATTCCGAATGAGACAAGAGTGTTTTATAATAGTAATGACTGAATTGTTTTTAAAATAAAAGTGTATGATTTGAACTACCACTGACTGACTCGTTAGGTGCATGTATTTTCTACGCCGTGAACTATTAACAAAACAATAATTGTTTCTACAAAGGTCAGGTTTTAGTCATCCAATATTTTCTGTGTATAATTCACCGACATCTAAGAATTTCTCTCTGGTATTTTTTTATTATGTTGTTTATAAACTGGACTACAATTTTGGTTTCAATCGGGTCTTTTACTTAATCTATTGGTAACATTAGCCCAAGTATAGGGAAATATAGAGTTAACATTTTATTTATACTTAAGAATCAATTGATGTATGCAAAATAGTTCTGTTTTATTTTTTACCTCACTACAAGAAAAAACAGTATTTCCCAGTAATTTACTAATAAATATGGATTTTTTTTCTTAATACCAAAATTTACAATCATACAAAGTTATGATGCGAACCATCTACTCAGTAACATAATATATTAATACAAAAAAAAACTAAACGTGATTTGAAAAAATAAATAGATACCAGATCACAGTAATCAAGTAATGAATGAAACGTGGCTACTCGCAATTTGCCACTTTTTTTTCTTTTTTTCGGCAGCCAATCTTTTAGATTATTACTGCCATTGTCGAGTAGTTAATAGTATTACAAGTTCTTCCTCTATTCCATTTTCGGCAACCAGTCTTCTAGCAGACTATTACTGCCATTGTCAAGTGAGTATCGATATTACAAGTTTCTTGCTATAATTTCAATGAACTAACAAGATGGCCACCATCTTTCCATGGAGTTTTTGTGGCATCTCAGAATTCATGGTCGGTGGTATTATTTTCCTTTCACTTCACTTATGACCAATAAACAAACTATGTTACATAAAACACCACCGATTTTACACAATATAGAGTCAAGTAACACAAGATTATGAATAACAAATAAAATCCACTACATGACAAACCAAAATCCCGCCAAAAACTCCAATTTCACTCTATTACCAAAAAATCACAGACATATAAACAAAACAATCACTTATTGTTTCTGAAATTACATATACAATTGTAGTCATTTTAAAATAGCATTGCCAATAAAAGAATTACTAATTCCGTATTGCAAAATTTCTTCAATATAATTGTAATGTATTTAACGTAATTATTCAGTGAAACGGGGCAGAACTTATTGCTCGTTATGCCTGTTTACACTATAATTACAAGTACCATTTGCAAGATACACAGATACTGTAGTTCATCTTCGAAAGTCACGTATGTAAATTTTTATTCTATGATGCTCTATGCTCTATGCTCTATGAATGCTCTATTTATTGCATTTGTTTGTAGTCTATGGTAAAAAGACATATGGTGTACTCTGTAGTAAAACTATGTGCCTATCAAAGTTCTGTTACCCTTTTTTATGTTATTATTATAATCGATTAAAAAGCTAGCTTATTTTATTGAATAACAAAAATACAATCCACCAAAATAATTAAACATTATACGTTATAATGAAACAGGATCGCAATCGCAATTATGTCATATATACATTGACACATAAAAACCCAAGACACACAATCTCGAATAAAAGTAGCGCTCACGACCGGCCGCAAAAACACCCCAATATACACACGTAGTTACAGTTATACCATAAACATATGATTTTACAAATTCGACCTTACTGGAATGATTTAAAGTTGTCCGTACAAGAACGCAAGCGCCGCGAGACTATTTGAAATGACTGTATTATGCATTCATCTTTGTGTGCCGGTTGTGAGACGTTAAGTGTGCACCTTGGGTTTTGTAGATCAATGCCTTTATACAATACATGCATCCCGATTATGTCACAGAGGCCACGCAGATCTGAAGTTAGTTACTGACGTGTTGATATCTCTAAGTATGTAATTTACGCCGGTTCAAGTAGCTATGCAATTAGTTATCGAATATCTTTTACATTATACCTACCATAAAACAAGCACTACTGTCAGCAATGTAGATTTGTGGAAAATGTGCCATGAAGATCCTATAGACCATCAAATGCGACGTCGAAAATGGACCTGGATCGGCCACACTTTGCGAAGAGACAACAGCCATATCCCTAATCAGGCATTGGACTGGAATCCCCAAGGCAGGCGGAAACGTGGTCGTCCTAGACAAACCTGGCGAAGATCTGTGCTTGTAGAGTGTGCGAAAATGGGGCTTGCTTGGAGTGAGGTGAAGCGTCAAGCCATCGACAGATCGAGATGGAGAAGCATTGTGTCTGCCCTCTGCCCCGACAGTTTGGGGACATAGGATCCCAAGAGAGAGAGAGAGTGAGAGAGAGAGAGAGACTGCTTAGTACCTAAGTTAGGGATGTAGCACAATTGCGACTAACGAGACTTCTTTTTTTTTGTCAGTTACACGATTCCATACCATATGTAATTAAGTACAAAGTATCAAATTGAAAACGCCTAATGAAGTTAGATGATCTTAAGTAATCATAAAAATCATAGCAGATCCAGGGATAATCTGCTCTGTATAATGTACATGTAATGTAGGTAACTATATTAGTAAGTTGTTTAAATAAAAACACAATGACGTTGTAATTTAAATGAGATAGCATTTTCTATAGTAGACACATAAAATTTAAATAATCTTAAAACCGAAATACATGTGCAGATTTACTAGCAGATTCCCGTCTAGCGGGCATTAAGAGGGCTCGTTGGGTATTAAAAAAATGCCAATGTGTTAATACAATCCAAAAATAATTAGCCTAATGGTCATAATCGTCTATATGTTAACGTATACACTAGGTAGTTTTGACGTGAATGAACCTCAAAGGAACTGTATTTTTATTACACACTAATACTTATTCAGATATGCATGCTACATTAGATATCTACAAATGCTTTTACAATATTTTCCCAGCCATTATTGTCGTAAGGAAGTAATTATTTATACGTGATTGAGTTTCATACACTTATACAAAGTAGCGAAATTACTAAGATTTCTCTTTTTACAATGAAAATCATAGATATGTTTTTATTTTTACCGCATAATAATTGTTCCTTTTTAAATTATTTTGTGTTATTAATGAAGTTTGCTTCACAGAATAGTGTATACATACTATATAAAATAACATTATTTAACGATGAATGCTCTTTGTCGGTATTCGCCTCCGTTTTTCAACTGTATTATTTTTAGTACTTACCGAAAATCAATTACTATATCGAATCAGTAACAACGAGAACATATTTCGTTTTTCAAAAACTATATATAAATATAATTTACTACTATATATACTATAATAATACTATAAATAAATATAATTTATTTATGTGTAAATTAATTTGTTATTACGAGTTTCTTGCCGCAAGATAACTCGATTATTATCTATTTTAAATGGTATTCCCACGTTGTATCCATGCATTGTTATTCACACTTCAAAGAACTTGAATGATAATCGTTTCCTTTAGTACAAATACTTTTTTAATTATTGTGTTAGCTATAAGATAGGTTTAATATGTGGTAGAGCCACGCTGAAGCTATAAATGGTTTCAGCATGAATGGGTCGGCTCGTCCAGGGGAGTACCACTCTCTCGCAGAAAATTGACGTGAAGTAACTCCCCCCCCCCCCAAACAAAGGCAACTTGCGACTCCCCTGGTGTTGCAAGTGTCTATGGACGGTGGTAATCACTTAACATCAGGTGACCCACCTGTTCGTTTGCCTCTTAAGAAATAAAAAAAATTATATACGATGCTTATTTTTTATCTATTTATATTGTTTACCCATAATTTAACTCTATGTTAAAAGACTATGTAACTGAAGGTAAGACTCTTAAAGAGATTGTTACCGAAACGTATTGACAAGTGCGTGACATCAAATTTTCAATAGAAATATGTTAACTAGCGAGACCAACACCAATGCCCGGTTTCTGAGGTATTTTAATTATAGTTTATCTGTTCTATAGCGTTATCGGTTCGATAACTTGTCTGATTGCGTTCCTGAACACACAGTCATACGATAATGTCAGTAAAACTCGACGGGCCATTTGACAGTTTATCTTATGGATAACTTTGTTGAGTCAATAACTATTGGTAGTTTAACCGAGCATAAGACAGAAGATATATAAGGTAAGAACTAACATAGGCCACCATCACCCTTTGTATAACATGCTTTCTTTTAGTAAATATTTTACGTTTCATATTTTATTCTTTTCTATTTCCTTGACCTCAAATAGAAAAAGAAATTATATAAACATTTAATTTATCTTTATTATAATACTATGAAACACTTTCTCTCGTTTTGTTGTATTCACATTTAGCAGAGTTCACGTAAATTTTTATCCATGGAACTTAGTTTTGTGTATCTTAAATATATTAACATGTCTAATGATTTTAGTATCAGCATATCGATTGAAAAAACTTCGCAAATCTCAATTCAAGTATTTCCTAACAATTTGTTAACCATAAAAATTATTGCTGTGGGTTAGGGAATTTCTGTAGGCCTTACTAAGATATAATATACAATTGTGTACTATATTATTTTGACGTATCACGTAATATAATATAATGTAAGCGCCCGAAAAATATTTTAATGACTAGATTATTTTACTCTATTTTCTATTTATATAATAATAGTCTCTGCCCGCGACTTTGTCCGTGTTAATAGTTACTTTGGGTTAACGCTAACACGCAGCGGAAGCTCTCAAGAGAAAAAAAGTCCCGATTTTGAAACATTCTTTATCGGTGCTCCGCTCCTATTGGCCTTAGCGTGATGATATATAGACTTCCTCGATAAATGAGCTATCTAACACTGAAAGAGTTTTTAATATAGGACTAGTAGTTCCTGAGATTACCCCCTACAACGTCACAAACTATTACTGGTTTCAGCTGAATAGGTCGGCTCGCCCGGGGTAGCACCACCCTCTCACAGAAAACCGACGTGAAGTAACAGTGCTTGCATTGTTGCGTTTCGTTCGGTCAGTGAGAGCGCCGGAGGCCCACCTCCCCTCCCCTCTCCTCTCCCTCCCCTAACCCTTCCCCCCAAAGGGTGGCAACGCACTTGCGACTCCTCTGGTGTTGTTAGTGTCTATGGACGGTGGTGATCACTTAATCTCAAGTGACCCACCTGTTCGTTTGCCACCTATGACATAAAAAAAACAAACTCACCAATTCACAAACTCATAAACTTTATCTCGTTATCTATACTATTAGTATAGACTAGCTGACCCGTGCGACTTCGTCTGCACCAAATCGGTTATTACCGGTTTCGATTGTACTTTTAAACGCGATAAATCTCAAAACCCGATTGCAGCGATACCTACTGTTTCAAATTGTGAATCCCAACTATCCAGGGACTCACTCAAACATATACTCAGTTGGTATGTGAGAAATATTTTAAAATATGCTTAGAACCCGTTCGCAGCATCACCTACCAGGTCCAATTAAGATAACAAATAACCTACATATATTGCCGATAAATGTCTTCCCAGTACGTTGTCCCAGTAACTTTTGTCCCAATATACCTACAACCCGTTCGTAACATCATCTACCGGGTTCAATTAAAATAAAAACTAACCAACGTATATTGGCAGTAATGTAAAAAAAGCTTGAGAGGTCCATGGACCTCCAGTTGGAACGTAGTTCCTTTCCCTTTTTTGTAGGCGTTTACTATACGCTCAGTATAGTTTACATTATAAAATATCAAGTTGATAAATTTAAATTGTAATTTAAATGTTAAAATATATTCATAAAATAAATAATGATAAATTAAACACTGAATGACATCATAACTATTTTCAACTTGTATTAAAACTTTTTCACACTACATTGTATTAAAGAAAAACATAAATATAAAAAAGATATGAGTAACATGTGTCATCTGTCACTTGCCTATTTGTGACTATTTGTCTAAGAGCTAGGCAACGGTTTCGACAGCGAATTGGCTGCCGGTAAACCTTTACAGGCAAAAATATTGAACTTTATATAATTTTAGAATGTTTTGTTTTTCACTAACTTTTAAACGCTACTAAAACGTGAATTTATTATTGCCAGACATTTTTGATATTAACAATAATGTGCCCGATGCAATTTTTTGTAAATAAAGAAGTATGTTCAAACCATGTTAAGATATCTGTAATTTTATTGAAGTTATATTTCTTTTGGCACATTAGGGAAAAATGATGAGAGTAAATTTTTACGTTGCGCGCACACACCGTCACGAAAAACCGACACCCTGAAGTTAGCTATAGTCAACATTTTGTTTCTTTGTATTTGTTGTTTGTATTTCTTTATATTAAAACTTTCATTGTATTAAATACCTTTTTTTTATTGTTAGTGTCGTTTTTTCTACAAACGTAGAATAAGGCGCAAGATAAAATTTTTGAAAAGATTTTTACTTGTTACGCCAAAGAAGTATAACTTCTAATGCGTGTACATAAGTACACACACACACACACTTTTTTTAATATTATTTTATTTCAACATAAAAAAGGGTAAATTAAAAATATAATGTATTTTTTTATGTCATAGGAGGCAAACGGACAGGTGGGTCACCTGGTGTTAAGTAATAACTACCGTCCATAGACACTTGCAACACCAGGAGAGTCGTAAGTGCCTTGCCAACCTGTGTTGGAGGGGGAGGAAGCGGAAGGGGAGAGGAGGAAGGGGAAGAGAGGTGGGCCTCTCCGGTGCTCTCACTAATCGAACGAAACGCACTAATGCAAGCATTGTTACTTCCCGTCGGCTTTTTGTTAGAGGGTGGTACTACCCCGGGCGAGCCGACCCATTCATCCTGAAACCAGTAATAGCTTCAGCGTGGCTCTACCCCCTACCAAAACCTATGTATAGAATAACTTAGTTATAACTCTAGCTTAGCGCAACACTGGCTGTATAATAAAGATAGCCATAATTGTGGAAGAGCCTGGTTAACAAAATGAAATATGTTCTTTGCAAGGGAAAAAATAAAATGGTTTGAAATGAATTATTTTGTTTATAAAGAATATCACCAGGCACATTATTGTCAATAACAAAATTGTCTGGCAGTGAAAAATTCATGTTTTTAATAACGTATAAACGTTAAACTTATAAAAGTTACTGACAAAAAATGTTCCTTAAATTATTTATAAATCAAAATGTTGATCTGTAAAGGTGTAATTCGCATTAAAAAATACAACGTTAACCGGCTACCAGGTATCCTGAATCGTGTTTGGAAGGGCATAATATATCTTCATATTAAAGAACCAACTTTTCTCAAATTCTCGTTCTTCCAACGTTGCTGGCTCTTATACTAAAGTGTCGCAAAAAAGTCTAGTTACATTAACTAATTTCTTTTCTTTAGTTATCATGGAGAACCCCTTGCGTTTTATGGGTCAAAAAGTATCCTAAATGTAACCTTGTAATGTACAGATTTGGCTTTGTTACAGTTTTATTATAGTATAGATAAATAAATAAAATGATAAATTAAACACTGAATGACATCATAACTATTTTCAACTTGTATTAAAACTTTTTCACACTACATTGTATTAAAGAAAAACATAAATATTAAAAAGATATGAGCAACATGTGTCATCTGTCACTATAGCTTAATTTTTTAGGTAATCTGTCTGCTATATATAGCACAAAGAAAATTTACCAAAATTCGTCAAGAATATCATGAACTACATTTTTTTTACTTTCGTCCGTTATCCTGGAGAATCCCTTGTGTTTTATGAGATAAAAAGTATCCTAGATGTAACCTTGTAATATTGGTTATTACTGTGCCAAATTTCGTCTAAATTGGTTCAGTACTTTCAGAGTAATACGTGTTTAAAGGGACAGACAAACAGGCAGATCCTGGAGAATCCCTTGCGTTTTATAAGATAAAAAGTATCCTAGATGTAACCTTGTAATATTGGTTATTACTGTGCCAAATTTCGTCTAAATTGGTTCAGTACTTTCAGAGTAATACGTGTTTAAAAGGACAGACAAACAGGCAGATCCAGACAGACAGACAAAAATTTTAAAGGGGTTATTTTTGGCTTCTATATCGACAACAAAGCCTACCCCCATCAAAATTTTCAAAAAATATTTAATGTACAGATTTGACCCTGCTACAGTTTTATTATAATATAGATGATGTATAGAAACTTTTTAAAAGAAGTCTAAATATTATTGAAAACTACTTCAAAAAACGTTGCAAAATCTAGAAGACCTAACGGAGTACATAGTCGCCAATAGTATTTTGAAAACGAGCCATTAATTACTTCAAAATATAAAGCTTTGGTTAAAATATATATTAAATAACGATAACTTATTCATTTCCCCGGGCGGAAATTTGTCTATAACCACGCGTACCGTAACCGTTAGATCGAGCGCAGTAATTTTACAAAATATATTAATTTTGTATATTTTTTCTCATGAAATCTAGAGTAATTTTTTAAATTCCAATTAAACAATTTCGAATGTCATGAATAGTAATTAAATTTTAATATTTATACACATGTAAAACACGGATTCTATTAAAATTCTAAACAAACATTAAAATTAACAGTCCATTAATATTTAAATTATGTTACAAGGTCAGCTATAAAATATAATGTAAAACCGAGAATAAAATGATTTTGACATAGCTTTTTAAGAATTAATGTAATGCAAAACAGCGAAAGTATTATAGACAATTTATGTTGAGTATAATTTTATATGCGATATAGTTATTGGAATATTCTTATTACCAAGCAACTAGCTAAAAAAAAGCAAGTATGTGAGAACATGACCATAATAAATTAAGCTTTAGGTAAATTGCCCTGCTAATTGAGCAATATAAAGAGAAAATATCAACTATGACAATTATAATCAACGAGACGATTACACTAAATGGTATGTCAATTTCTAGACGAATCGAATCATTCTTGGCGTTATTCGATTAAATTTTAGGATGTCTAACATTCATGCCATAGTTATTGTTTTTTATTGCAATAATTATATCTCTAACTTGCAGCGATTCACAAGTGTTTGTCGAATCATCTGTTTTTTTTTAGTAAATTGTTTTCATTTTTAACCGACTTCGAAAAGGAGGAGGTTACTACGTTCGGTTGTATGTTTTTTTTTTCAATGTATGTTAATCGATATCTCCGTCAATTGTGAACCGATTTTAATGATTCTTTTTTTATTTGAATTGGTTACATTCAGAGGTAGCCTCATATAAATTTGAAGAAAATATTCAACCCCTAAGGAGGTGAAATATCGTTTATTTGATTTTCACCCACTTCGTCTCTACGTATTTTTGTGAAATTGGAACCGATTTGTTATACCCATTATAAACCAGATATATTTATGGACACTAAAAATGGAGAAATAAAAAATTCTTCATCTACTTCAAATATATTATTAGGTAGCGCGAACATCAATATTTTTTATTTAATTTGGTTAATTACATAATTCAGTTATGATACAGTCCTAGTTAATATAAAAAGGTAAAATGTGTATATCTACAAAGGAACCTCTGGATATACTTTTGAAAAGTTTCACTTATCATCAACACATCAGCCTGTAAGAGACCCACTCTAAGGTCATACGCCTCTTCCAGAAAGGAAGTATGGGCGACTCACTACGCCAGCCCACGACGTGTTGACGATTACAAACTAGGAAATGTCTACAATTCTATATTTGCTCCACATGCTGTGGTGTTACAAGAACAATTCTCAGATTCAGGTTTCCTCACGAAGTGTTCCTTCACCGTCAGCCTATAGTGCTTTAAATTATTTTTCCTATAAATAACATTGTATTAAAACTACGAGCTTTTAAAAATACAAAAATTACCCAGTTTTATCGATGTTTTGGGATGTCCGACAAACAAGTTTAAAGAAAAAAGAAAATCATACAGACACCACCAAAGTCCATCTTAATTAATTTTCAAAAGATATTTAACATAGGTTAAGTTTTTAAGGAGGAAACATGGGAATATAAAACCATGATTCCGTATACTTATACACGTAAAATCAGTCCAAACTGCAGTTATCTTTCTCGCGCTCTATATTTCATAGTTCGGTCAGAGTATAATAGCAATAAAGTTAAGCCAATAAGTACTTATTCCATAATTTTCTCGTAAAACTTGTTACCTCTTAATACGAGCCATAAAATTATGTTTATAATCGTTTATAATTCAGTTATGTATTACATCCCGTGTTTGATGTTTCTTGGGCTAAGCTATATTATAAAATAAACATTATTCCTTTCTAACCAGAATCAAGTTGTAACCGAGTTGACCTTTAGAGAATAGATGCGCAGATTCCTATAGAAAGTGGCTTCAATACAAAACTGGAATGTCTTTGAACAACTTGGATTTACCGTAAACTCGACTATTTTACCCATATATTTTACAGTAATTTTTTTAATGACTATAAATAATTTACTAAAAATTTGTGCCGTCAAGCTCAAACAATTACATAAGAATTATTCAGAGCATGTGTGAAAATTCTGCAACGTTACCAATGTTTACTAAACTAGTGGCTGTCCAGTTGTCGAAATTGGACCATAATAAGGGTTACGAAGCGTATTCTTTAAGGAGCGTGAAATCCGGGGAATAAAGAAAAGAAAGAAAGAAAAAACATTTATTTGCAACACACATAAGTAAATATGAAAACACGTACAAAAAAAAAAAAACATACATATAAATAATGAAAAATACAAATTGATGGTTAAGTGTGTGTGAGGCAAATGGGCCACGAGTCAGCGTGTGTGCTGTTGGAGGTTAGTCCTTCAGCGCTGATTTTCACTCGGGACCCAGAGTGTTATGTATGCACCGAGAGATGGTGTGTATATTAAATGTTATGTAGTGTTTCGTGTAGTAAAGTTATGTAAGTTTGGAAAAAAAGAATGGTAATAGAAGAGACTTACAAATAAATGCTTAGACTCATGTATGAATAAAAGACGAACTATTCCCAAAATTTCTTTATTGAAGACACTAAAGTTCATTGATAGCTTCTTAACAATAAGTAAAAAAGTAAAATAAAATCGGTTGACAGAGGTGAAAAAGATACTGAAATGTTTTGTATTCACTTCTATTTATATATAAATATAGCCATTTGAAATGCAAGTAAAGTTTTAATAAAACATATAATTTCGTCTCTCCTCAATATTTAAAAAAAGACAGAAAATTTTATTAAATAATATTAGATATTCACACTTTATATGTCACAGCATACAGTGATTAACTATTATAAAATTTTAATAAAAGCTGCTAGTTATTATGAGAAATTATTTGTTAAGGCCTTGTTAATAGCTGCCTTTACACGACACCCTCTTTCACGCACGATTGGAGTGTGCAGTATTGAACACGAGAAAGCGTGTACGCGAATTCACAGGCGATTGTTATTGTTTGCAGGCAATGTTGGCCTGCGTTAATTCTTGCTAATGGTAGATGAAAAGTTTGCCTGTTAAGTAAAGGAATGCCTATGCGTGGAACACTCAAGGGTATTTTTTGAAGAAAATCTGAAGATTCTAGGAAACCGTGTAGCAATTTGTATTTTACATTTTTTACATTTACATCATTACATCTTATACTATGTAAAGATAATTCATAAAAGGCATTGCGTAATCAGGTAGAACGCTAACAGAGGTGGTCTATACGAAAACCGTAAATCAAATTAAAATCTTTATACCATATTCATATCTACACAGTGTCATACATAATTACATATCCAATCGGGATTTAACTGTCAAAACTACATTTCACTCTTTCGTGCAAGTGGCCCTAAAGAAAGGCGAAGTTTGCAAAACTTGATTAAAAAAACTTTCACTAAACGATACTTTGGCAGATTTTTATCATAACAATTAGCAGTTACTATTATAGAATAGATAAATGATACTAATAATTAAATATTCTGCTAACACATAGGTAAAAGACCACGAAACCATGGAACCCATTCCCTGACCGAAGAAATAGCTACAGATAATTTCACTGACTGCTATAATGGTGGTAGAGCCACGCTGAAATTATTACTGGTTTCAGCATAAATGGGTCGGCTCGTCCGGGGTAGTACCACCCTCTCATAGAAAACCGACGTGAAGTAACAGTGCTTCCATTGTTGCGTTTCGTTCGGTCAGTGAGAGCGCCGGAGTCCCACCTCCTCTCCCTCTCCCTCCCCTAACCCTTCCCCCTAAGGGTGGCAATGCACTTGCGACTCCTCTGGTGTTGTTAGTGTCCATGGACGGTGGTGATCACTGAATTAACAACGTATTTATTTATTTATTCTGGCTCAAAAACGACAAATAACACAAAATGGACATTAATAATAATAGCTTACAGAAGTAAATTTGTCTTTCTATTAATGTTTGCCACAACATTTTACAATTTTATTTAAAAATATAAGAAAGTTACTAAATACATTGGGCACTGTGCCCATTTAAATTTTCGCTTGTATTTCCGTAAAGTATATCCAAATCCCTTATGTTATTATTGTATGCACTGCACATTCAGTAAAACGAATTATAATAGAGAAATTATTTGAGCAATGTGGAACTTATAAGATACATTGATTTCGGTTGACTCTTGTGATTATTGATAGTTGCTCGCTGTATCCCATTTGGAATTGATTATTTTGTATAGACTGGAATTAGAGTTAAATTCACGCCTGGATGACAGGGTTTTTACCCCAAAGTGATTTAGCCTAGTTTATATGACGGTACTTTGCGTCTCAATCCAAATTTGATGCCAAAAACAGGTACACAACGTCTTTGGATAGCTTCGACACAATATGAAATCAATCACAGTTGATGCATAATTACATGCCTTGAAATCACCTTTTTTTATTATAGCACGACACAGTGACTGCACCATGCTTGATGGTAAGCATAGTACAAAATAAAAACAATGGCAACCATGTTGTACGATAGCATTTTATTTATTTTTTTAAGTCAAAGCAGTCATAAGCACCATCGACAGAAGTAAAAATCAAAGACAATGGATTAACTGATGGTATATTGAATCTTTAAAAAAATTGTAGTCTGAAGTATTTAAATTTTATAATTTGTAAATTTAAAATATTAGAGTTAGTCTGGTTTTCACATCTATTGGCACTACGAGCAATTTTTATACAGTTTAGTGATCTATATGGTGAATATAAATGGTGGTAAATATATGGTGGGCTACACAAGCTTAATATAAGATATCAATATTATATGTACACAGGCAGCGCGGTAACTACGCGGTCTTAGTGTACGTCTAGAGTGGACGCTATAACGGAGCGTCGAGCGTAGCGTCGCGTCCGGCGTTCGTTTCAAACATATGCACTAATACGTGAGTGTCCTGAGTGGCGCGCGAGCGTCGCTCTTGGACGCTGGACGCCCCTCTGGACGCTGGACCTCTGGACGCCCCGCTGGACGCCCCTCTGGACGCTGGACCTCTGGACGTACCGCCGAACGCAGATGCACTCAGGCCGTACACTTAGTGTCTCGAGCGCATTACGTCACATGCATGTGTAGGTCATTGATGACCCGAACCTATAAGTTTTTCCGCAACCAAATATAACATATATTCCCCTACCAACTATACATACATTGAAATCGCTCAATGCCGCTAAAGAAGTTTTCACTCCAAATATTCGTTCTGAAAGTTCGCTTTATTACAAATGTGCGGATGTAAAATTAGTTAATCATGACAAACATCTTATCAATATTAACCTTTCGTCGCAGGTTCATCAAAGGTTGTGGTAAAATCTAACGTATTGTGGACACACCCATAACAAACTATGAATGGTTTGTATATGCAAATCTAAAATTATTCAAACTGTTTAGAAATTTATGTTGGCGTGGGACGAATATGAAATTTGGACAGGCTGTCGTAGTAAAATTGTTTATGTAAAAATTGTATTATATAAAAATTTGTTTAAATAAAAATCATTTTGTCATTTCATAGGAGGTGGTAGAGACCTCTGATCGACAAAAAACTCCATGACAACCAACGCCGCACTATGGGTGGTGTCACGGGGTGCGCGAGCAGGCTCCGCAGCACCGTCGGGCGGCAGGCGTTTCCCACGCCACAATCGACTGAGGCAGCCCGGTTGCGAGGCTGCCTCCCAGCCCACCGAACCCGTGCAATGGGAGTCCAGGGCCCCCGCCCCTTTCCCTCTGGGTTCGGCCGGCAGCGGAAAAGCTAAGGCGCTCCGCTGCTGCCCCGCGATTGATTTTTTATCGAGGTTTACTCCTCGCCCGCCATAACCACCCTGAGGTCCTCTCCGGCTTACGCTAACCTACATACCCCCCGTCTCTCGGTCCTAACTGTACCCTACCTATCTCATGCCCTACGCCCGCCAATCCCCTGAACTTGCCTACCCACTACGTACGTAGGCAAGCCAGAGGTTACCTATCCACCACCCGCCCTAACAATCCCACCTACCTGCAAACCCTACGCCGGCCTAACACCCCTGATCTTGCCTACTTACGCGGCAAGTCAGAGGCCCAGCTCCCCTCCCTTATTTAAAACATTTCCGGCGGTTAGCGGCTGCAACACAGTTGTTAACCACAGCAGTTACTAGTATTCATATAATTATTTATTTAGCTATAACTATATTGAAATAAAATAAAACCCATCCTTTCTTGTAAATTATATTTACATTTATGTTAATAATTTTAGTGATATTTCTTTTGTAATACGAGTATATTATTTTATTTGTATAAATAAATAAAATACAAATTACAAGTGAAGCCAGCGTAAATAATTATATTAGCCTACCTCATGATCCTGTTAAATATAATCAAATAGGTAGCATATTGAGGTAATACTTAGCGTGTCCGTCTATAGATTTTATTGTTCGTGCATCCAAGTACATAGACATCTAATGTTCCGCACTTTTGTTTCACACAACTATATTGCATAATCTGTAATTGACGTATTAAATAAAGTATGTTTACCGTCGTAAAAGTCGTGGTTTGACCGGTGGGATATTAATCCGTTGCCCGCAAGTTCAAACTCAGACGTATAACGAATATTTCAGAATTCGCGTACATTTATAAAATTAAATTACACTATTGGCTGACGGTGAAGGACAGCATCGTGAGGAAACCTGAACCTGAGAAATGTTCTTGTAGTACTACTGTGTGTGAGAAACCATAGAAATGTGGATTTCTCAGAGTTTGAAATTGTCAATACGTCGTGGTATAGCATGGTGATTATGCCCACAACTTCCTCCGGGGAGAGGTCTATGATCCTGCAGTAAATCTCTTACAGGCTGATGATTATGAAACATATCGAAATATCTACATAATGTTTAACGTTGACAATTTTACAAATATTGTTTTCAAATTGAAATAATTAGATAAATATATTAAGTAGTATAATATCTATCATTATAACGAACACCATTAACTTTATATTAACCTTTAAAATCCATATTACTCTATTGCTGCACCTAAACATAATAAACATAAAAGCGGAAAATAAATAGTTTATCAAATTAACCAAATTAAATAAAACATATGAATATGTGTGCTACCTAGAGATGTACTGGAATTCGGTACCAACCAAAATTTTTGTATTACAGAGACGCGAGAGTGGACTTAAACTTTGTACCTGTAGATGATATGATTTTCGGTTTGGTTGGCACCGACTGCCAATACATCTCTAGGTAGCACACATATTCATATGTTTTATTTAATTTGATAAACTATTTATTTTCAGCTTTTTAGTGCCTTATGGGTTTTTGACTGATATTGAAATCGGTTAATACTTTTTTTTGAAAATTTACTTTATATTCGTATACTATTAATAAATAAGCTATTCATTCCATACATGACAAATTAATATTTGGTTTGTAATGTAATATGGTCCACTTCTATATTTATTCTAAAAAAACGACCGTGCAAGGACACGAGCAACGAGAGACTATTTGAAATGAGCGCACAGTTTTGAATTGTGCGTTCAATTTATGCGGACCATTATGAGACGTTAAGTGTGATTTTGGGCTTTTATATATCAATGTTTTAATTCCGATTAAATATCGACGTTCCTTTACAAAATGTATTTTACCTAGATTCCCTTAATCATGAAGTAATCAATGACCCTAACTAGTGACTGTTAAATAAAACGTACACAAAAAATTGCATTATGCATATATTCTATTATGGCAACACTTTCAAATTTCCTAACGAGTGAAGAAATCCTAATATTTAAGGTAAGACATCAAATAATTCATCAACTTTCTAAAAGAACAACTGAGAACTTTTTGATGTTTGCGTTTGTAATTCACGCGTCCAGTCTAGACAGAAATTGAGGACATGGAATAATAATTTATTTAGCGAGCTTCATTTTAGCACGCAGATCACTTTACACCCTCCATTCCGTTTTGGGAGACGGATTATTTTTCAGTTCAGAAATTGTGGCTATTTGAAACTAAACTAAACTATTAAACAACTAGCCGGAAGTACCAGCTTTCAAATAAAAAAAGAATAATCAAAATCGGTTCACCCAGTCCAAAGTTATGAGGTAACAAACATAAAAAAAAAACAGTCGAATTGATAACCTCCTCCTTTTTTTGAAGTCGGTTAAAAAAAGTGGCCATATATAAATTTATGATCTTACAGCAGTAGTAACTGGGTAAATCCTGAAATGTAGATAATGATTTATTTACACAAATATTAACAATAATTTTTAAACGGCATAAATATCAAACATTATTGTCCGTCTTAAATAATATTTTGAACAAGATGCCGTACATTTTACAATGACCTTATATCATGTAGGTGTTGGGAAAGGGTTGCGACCCTTGGCTTTCGACCCATGCGCTGAAAATATGTACGGCGTTCATGGGTAAAGTATCTGTATATGTATACAAAAAGAATTACATAAATTCCGTACAGTAATAAATTACTAATATTGCTTCTACAATTACCGGCGAATTAAAAATTTGCTCTAACTACCGGCACCACCACTTTAGTACGGCACTAGATTTTTCGAAATTTATTTTTAATCATCTATAAGCTATAAAAAAGCCGTACATTAATAATTAGCCGTAATTCCGCACTTGTACCTGCGACATTCCATTTACTCACGTACTCACCTGTACCGCTCAGAAATGACGGCTTAGCGCTCAGAGTTATTTTATGATATAGTAACAACCTTCTAAGCGTTATTCACGTTGGTTCATGACACAGGTTAATTTTTTCCATATGCTTGTAGTCTACAACACCTGTGTATATATATATAAAAAAAACTACCCAGTAGATGCTCACAAATACGATTTTTAACTTACATATTAAATAAAACGATAGCAAAAAAATGCTGCGGACCGAGAGTCTGCAGATAAGAAGAAAGAATATATATATATATATAATAACAATAGCAATAAAATATAAGAAACCGCCATAAAAGCAATAATCTCAATGAAATAAAAAAATGTAACCAAATACAAGCTATCGTAACAAATTAGGTAAGTAAAATAATAACAGTAGTTTCTCATATTTTAAACGATTTTAGACAATACTATTAAAATTAACGAAATCAGAAAAAAAAGTTGCGGACCAAGAATCCGCAGAAAAAAAAACGGTACCTATCTTATCGTAACCTTTATAGATAAATAAATGACGATAGTGAACTGTCAGTAGAAATTTTTTACCACGGCTAAGAGTTTTCAATGCCAGTAAAACATACAAAGTCAATGTAATAGTATTGTTTAGGAGATCCGCGCAAGAAACTTTTGAACGACGCCTGGCGTTCACTCACAAGGCTGCCGCAGGGTCGGTTTCTCAGGAAGACAGCAGGTTCGATCCCTGGCTGCCCCTACAATGCTACGGATGGTACACCGTGGGGTTTTAGTCCGTGCGAGTCGGACATAACCCACTCTCTCCTCCGAGAGGGTGGCGTATCCATAAAGGATTTCCCCACGTAAATAAAAAAAGGAGATCTGCGCAACCTATATGCAGTATGGTATGCAGGATAAAACCCTACTGGCCTAACACGGATCTTTAATATTTTGTAATAATTCGAAATTGATTTATTATTTGCCAACGGCAACTAGATTACCATTTAAATGAACACCATGAGTGTCTGTTAAACATAAAATTTAAATAACCAGGAAACTTCATTCTTTCAATATATTCTTACTTTTGATAAACCGGTTAGATTTAAATATTTAAATGAAATAATTAAAAAAAATTTTGGAGCTTTCTAATTCGTATATCGTGACCGAATGGTAAACGCACTGATGTAGTAGGTAGAGAACTGATAAATTAACAAAATCTGTGTAGGAAACAGTGAAAGTGGCATGCGATTAGTCGATTAACCAAAGTTTATAAAAATTCGTCTCGATTACGCGTTCGTCGGTTCACAGCGGTTACATCAGTTGCGTACCACGATATCATTATTTACATGCGTTTCATGTATAAATAACATTGAAAGTACTTACCAATACAAAGTTATTAACTCACATTGGCTGAAGTAATAAGAGTTAACTGTTTCAATTATCACAAACACAAAACTCCGCGGTTAAAAATTGCACTTAAAAAACGATGCCCCGACTCACAATAGTATTTATAGTTTCACAAGACTGAAGATTAAAAAGAAAACGCTAATAATAACGATGTACACATTAAACTGTTGATATTTCCCAATCGTTTCGAAGTGTCGTCGTACAACAGTACAAATTGGTTCTTTCGAGAATCGTGAAAGCAAACTTCGTGCCAATTTAAATTCAGATGACAGTTACCATGGCGGGTATCGGAAATTGTATTGGCGAAAGGGATTCGGTTATCACGATTGCGTATTTTCGTAACGTGCGCTAAGTATGATGCGCTTGTAGCGTGTGAAAATATTACGAGCATTCGCCTGCCAATATTGTATACAGTACGAATTATTTATGTAGTTACATTTGACTTGAGTTCAACAATATCAACACACAAACCGCCGTAAACAAGCAAATAAAATAATAATAATCTCGTGTTCCTAACACGATATGCAGATAGATTTCTTAAAACATATTTCCAAGCAAACCAAGATGCTTGAATGCAAAATGCTGCTTAAAGACCCCAGTACGGAGTCATGAAATTCATTAATTCTTCCGAGTAGTTCTGTGATAATCAGAGTGGACGTAATATAAAACATGGGCGGGATTGACGGGCATTCACTCTAAGCCAGGCAGGCACGGGGGGAAATCCCTGTTAATTGACTTGTAATCCTAGGAGCGTGTTCGTCCACTCTGAGCCGCGAGGAAGAAACCCTCAATAAAAAATTACTGAAGCTCCTGTCACTTGTGAAACTGAGAAATAAAACCTCGTTAAAAAAAAAGACGAATAAAACTTCTTTGAAAAAAAATTGGAGAGACACGAACCTCGTTAAAAAATCGTAGAGGAAATAACCTTGTAAAAATTGAGAACGAGAAAACCTCGTTAAATTCACAACGGTGGCTAAGGTTGCTTAAAGCACTTAACAACAGATTGACGTTCTTTTTCTTACACAATAATACCTAATTAGTAATTTATAATATGTATGTTAAAACAAAGATATTTTACTTGAATATTTCAATATTACAATTCGTTGTTTATTGTCTGGTGATGTATCTCGTTTCAAAGCCATGAGTCACCTAATATCATTGTCTAGAAAGATAAACACATGCCTAAAGTATATAAATAATTGCTTGCTCTCGGGGACATAGTAAGCGGCCCACGCCTACGTATATTTTATTATTGAAGAATTAATGCATATATCCGTTTAAAATTAATAGTTTCCGACGAGTAAAACTTTTTTTTTATCATAACTAATGGATGTTATCGTAAAAGTGTACAGGCTTTCATTTTTTTAATCTTTTAGAAATTTAAGAATCAATGTAACCGCGTGGGAAATTGTTTGGGTTTTGTTCAACTAAAACGTAATACGAATTGTCCTGCTTAAAAAATATTTTATTATAAGAATCACGGGCGGCGTTTATTCAATATAAACGTATTCCTCTGCTTTTATACTGGGTAAGGGAACTAGATAAAATATTTTTATATCACACTAGACTGTGCCCGCGACATCGTCTGCGTGGAACCTTATATAAAAACAGTGTTTAATAAAGTCATCTGAATGTATTAGTGCATTTACTTAACTATTTTTCTCTCGTACTTACACCTCGTCGTCATTAAAACTACAATAACTTTTGATAAGGTGGACCGATTTTAATGAAATAAAGACTAAGTTACTCCCGAGAATATGCTTTATGGTGTAGTATTATTTATAAATAGGTTTTATTGTGAACCCAGTACTTTAGCAGTGATGCGTGTTCATACAAACAGACAGACAGACAGATATTTCTAAAAATGATTGAAATGTATTCTATTACTTTGTATAGGAAATGAATTTAGGAGGACTGTATCCACCACTCACCCGCACTAGGAGATCCTCTTCTTCGGAGTACCCCGGCTTAATATTTACTTTATCGTTTAAAAGGAATGTATCTGTCCACTACTTTTCGTGAACGCACCTTTAAAAACGTTCGCAAGTGCTGCCCTCTAAGGCAAAACAGTTTTACCTTTGAATCTAGCAACATACAAAACCGCTCTGAGTTATCTGCGCTAATAAACATTGCAAAACCGGTACAGATATCTAACAAACTATTAAAAGAAATCAAGTGCCAGTGTAACCATCTGACCGTAACATTTACTACATCCCATAAAAAAACACATTGAATATTTTAACTATGACATAATGACACACTCAGATATGCCTCGTCGCACAGAGGTATTAAAGGTCTGGTCAAATAGCGGACGGGACGGGACGGCGACGCAACGCTAGCGGGACGGCATCGCGGCGTGTATGTCACACTGCGGGGGTGATGATCGCGTTAGCATCACGTGGGTCGACCCGTCGCACTAGGCGCAATTTCTCGAGAATTTCGAAAAGAGAAGTCCTCCTATTGAGTTGTGAACTCATAGGTCCGCATATGTATGTATTTAGGGTGCCCGTTATTTACCAAGATCAAAATTAGAAAAACACTGGACGCCTGGCAGATGTGAAACATCGAAATTGTTTTGTATAAGTTGTATGCCTAAAAGTACAGAATACGACAGGAATCAGCTATGGCATAGTGAAAAGACAAAGCATTACCTATTTGTTCCTGTTTTATGGAACATGATTGTTTATTTATTAACCGACTTCGAAAATGGAGGAGGTTACTACGTTCGGTTTTATGTTTTTTTTTATTATGTATGATTCTTTTTTTATTTGAATTGTTTATATTCAGAGACGGTCCCATATAAATTTGAAGAAAATAGTCAACCCCTAAGGGGGTGAAATATCGTTTATTTGAGTTTCACCCACTTCGTCTCTACGTATTTTCGTGAAATTGGAACCGATTTATTATACCCATTAGAATCCAGATATATTTATTAAAAATGGAGAAATAAAAAATTGTTACGAAAAAAAATAAACCACGATGTGAAAAGCTAATAAGGCACTAAAAAGCGAAAAATAACTGAATTATTAAATTAACCAAATTAAATAAAAAATATTGATATTCGCGCTACCTAAAAATATATTTGAGGTCGATGCCAACCTAAATTCATATCATACATAAAAGTTTTGGTCCACTCTCGTGTCCCATGATGTATAGATAGATGTATAGTATACATATTTTATTACCTGCTACAAATTTGAAATATAGATTGGCATTGACTTCAAATATATTTTTAGGTAGCGCGAATATCAATATTTTTTATTTAATTTGGTTAATTTAATAATTCAGTTATTTTTCGTTTTTTAGTGCCTTATTAGTTTTTCACGTCGAAGGTAGTTTATTTATTTTTTATTATATAAATATTCATTTTTATTAAATACAAAATACAAAAATTCAACTAGACGCAGGGACGGTGTGTTTGGCGGTATTTATCAAAGGGCGCTAGGTTTTTGGCGCGTGCCGCGTAACACTAGTATAATGAATAGCCGACAAAACAATTTGAATCTTATGGTTATATAAATAGGGTTGCAAATGTTTTTGAGTATTAATAGTGCTGAGTTCATGATTTGTGTCGCCACGACGCGACAAGCCAAAAGCAGGTTTACCCGCGCCTATAGATGTGTCACATCAAAAAACGGTAAAAATATAATTCTGACATCAAAATATACAAATTAAATATTTGATGCCTATATCAAATCCATCCCAAGGGATCATAGTGGATAGAGAGTTAATAATATTTGGTAAGTTATGGAATAAAACAAGTAAGATAAAAATGAATATCCAAGAAGTGAAAATCCCCAAGTTAAATGATTGGGAAAAGTGTCATCATTTAGACACGGTTAACGGTATCAGGTTTATTTTTGGTGTTAAACATCTACAGGCGCGGGTAAAACTGCAATGGCGACGCAAAACAGGAACTTTGCACTATTAACGAAACATGACTCAAAAACATTTGCAACCCTATATGTATGAACATAAAATTCAAATTGTTTTGTCAGCCACTCGTTATACTAGTGTTACGCGGCACGCGCCAAAAACCTAGCGCCCTTTGATAAATACCGCCAAACACACCGTCCCTGCGTCTAGTTGAATTTTTGTATTTTGTATTTAATAAAAATGAATATTTATATAATAAAAAATAAATAAACTACCTTCGACGTGAAAAACTAATAAGGCACTAAAAAACGAAAAATAACTGAATTATTAAATTAACCAAATTAAATAAAAAATATTGATATTCGCGCTACCTAAAAATATATTTGAAGTCGATGCCAACCTAAATTCATATCATCTACATACAAAGTTTAGGTCCACTCTCGTGTCCCAT
>MU158871.1:287941-355901 GCA_015888305.1 Antheraea pernyi
GATAAGAAATCAGGGCAATTGCTTGTCCATTTACGGATTTCGAACGTTCCTGCCTTGCAAGCGGCAGTGAGCTCACGTTGCACCATAAGAGCATATTCAATATTTTCAGCTCCTGACACATTGTCATCTACGAATACTTCATTCAACAGCACTTGCGAAGCGATTGGATAAGATGCGGATTCGTCCATTGCCAACTGACGAAGCGTACGAAGTGCTAGGAAAGGTGCTGCAGCAACACCGAAAGTCACCGTACAAAGTCGGTACTCCTGTATAGGATCGTTAGGAGAATATCTCCACAGAATTCGTTGGAAATCCCGGTCTTCAGGTCTTACTTCGATAAAACGGTACATCATTTTGATATCAGCTGTAAACACTATCTTGTGTAGTCGGAATTTTAAAAGAACGTCATCTATGTTTTGGTGCAGTTTTTGACCGATTAATAAGTTGTCGTTTAGTGAACGACCGTTACTAGTCTTGCAGGAAGCGTCAAAGACTATTCGGACTTTTGTAGTCGCCGAAGATTTTTTCACCACACAGTGGTGAGGTATAAAGTAGGGAAACTTGTCACCATGCGAAGCCTCACTGACAGGTTCCATATGTCCCAAGCTTTCGTATTCTTGAAGACACTTAGCATACTCCTCTCGCAAGGCAGGGTCGCGCGAAAACCTTTGCTCGAGCTTTTGCAAGCGATAAAGTGCTATGTGACGTGATTCGCCGAGAGGAGGTGCCTGTTCCAAGAACGGAAGGGAGACAATATATTTTCCATTGTCACCTCGCTTGTGAGTATTGACATATATTGATTCACAGAGAGCTTCTTCCTTTGTGACAGGCTTGATATCAGATACTGATTCAAGCTCCCAAAACTTTTGTATTTGCATATCAAGCTGATATGTACTAACATTTATGCAGACTTTTGCTGGCAATGAACGAGATATTTTACCGTTAAGTAGGTAACCAAAAATACTATTAATAGCCACGGGCGTACCCTGTGGGCCCTTAATAATATCATTCAGTAATATACTGTCAGTATAATCTGATCCTAGTAGAAGTTCTACGGGACGCGCGGAACGTAATTCCGGGTCTGCTAGGGGAAGATTTTGAAGATGACTTATATGCTCGAAAGTGCGCGGAATGTTTGGCAAATAACTCGTTATCTTCGGCAAGATAAGAGCTTCGATAAATAGTTTTGGTTCTGATTTGTTGTGAGGCGTAACTTCACATAAAACATATCCACGTGGCTGCTCATTTTGATCACCAATTCCAGACACTGTCATGCTAGTCCTGGCACGATAACGCTTTAAACCAAGACGTTGGACGCATGACTCCGTAATAAGAGTGGCTTGAGAGCCTTGGTCCACTAAGGCGCGCACAAGACGGGGTGTGCAGGGACCCGCATCCATAGAATGCATGTTAACCAACGCGGTGGTAAGTAGAACCACACAGTTATCCCTATGCCCAGAAATACCACGCACTGGTATGGGCGTAGAGGAAAGTTCCGGTACTGAGGTGAGCTCAGAGGAAGAGAAGTTACATTCGCTTGTTAAAGTAATATTTGAAATCATATCTTCGTGTATAGAAGTATGATGCCGCTGGGAACACACACGACAATTGTGTCGCGACTTACACTCATTGATATTGTGGCCAGAGAATAAGCAATTATTGCAGATTTTATTACGTTCGATAAAGGATTTTTTTTCGGATAAGGTTAATTTATCAAACTTGTCGCATTTATATAATGGATGTGCATTATCTTTACAATAATTACATTTCATGTTACGACCGGAATTAATGGTAGTCGCAGCATGGACTTCCATTATGGGTGCGGTATGTGCAAAAGACGAATCCCGCGCTCGTGATCGTGCAGCAGCGTGCAGTGGGATCGATTGCGTGCGCGCCATCGCTGCGCGTGTAGCGACGGCTTGCCGTGACAACGAGTTAGATATGCGGCGGCCTGCGGCTCCGTTGCTACCCGAGCTGACGCCCACACCGGGCCCGGGTGACGCTGCGAAGGACATTATCTCGGAAGCCGACAATTCTTTGTCCAGAAACTCAATAAGGTCACTTACAGGTGGGATCTCACTTGGCGACTTCAGTGATAATTCAAAGCGTTTTCGAATATTCGGCGTAATTTTGCGTAACAAAATATTCAGCAGAATGAAACTCCATTCGGTGACTGGTAAGGCGAAAGATGTCAACGCGGTTAAATTTTCGTGATACACATTCAAAATGTTACGCAAACTGTTTTCAACGCTTTTATCATTTACTGGTTCAACATCAAGAATTTTATCCAAGTGTTTAGTGGCGATAATTCGATCGTTCTGATAACGATTCAGTAATATTTGCATAGCGTTACTATAGTTATCACCAGTTATGGGAAGTGCTTTTATTAAATTGTAAGGTTCACCCCGTAAGGACAAAAGCAAATAACGGAAACGTTCAACATCTGATAATTGTTCATTGTTATGTACTAATGATAAAAACAAATCATAAAATGCATTCCATTCGGTTATGCCACCATGAAAATTCGGTAAGGCAAGTGTCGGTAGCTGAATTCTTGAATGACTTTGAGAACAAACGGTAGGCTGTGTTGCGCTGACCAAACTTTGTCTACGTTGAATTTTTATTTCATCCGATATAATTTGAACTTTATAATATAAATTGTCAAATTGATTACGCATTTGTAATTGTTCCTCAGGTTTAAACTCGCCGTTTTTTGCTAAAAGTTTCTCAATTTTACCTTGTATAAGGAAAAACTGCTTCTTAACAGTGTTTAATTCCTTAACACGGGCAAGAAATTCTGCTTTATCGGCAGAACAATCAGCCATACGTTGGATGCTATTCATAAAAACTTCGCGTTCAAATGTTAGTTGTTGAAGTTCCATAATGAATGTAAATAATAAATATGTTTATATAATGAATAAGGTAGATAAGTAGTTAGTTATTAAGCACGAAGTACACTAACAGCGATACGATACTATAAGATATTTGAATATGAGAGCTAATACTATGCCGAAGAAGAGGATCTCCTAGTGCGGGTGAGTGGTGGATACAGTCCTCCTAAATTCATTTCCTATACATTTGTTGGTCCTTCGCTCCAAATTATCTTAAATTATCAAGGACTTTAGGGTTTGTGCTGGCATATTATTTCTTTATAACTACATTTTTCAATATCAAATTGGCATAATCTACATACCGTTTATCAACAAAATTTCCATATTACCTAGGCTTAGCGTATTTGTTTTTCGACAATACCATACTGTTAATATAACAGTATAATATAATATAATATAATAACGACATACTGTTTTTTCGAACCGTACTAATTCATTTACTAATGAATTAATAGGTAAAATTTGCGAATTTTCGTTATTATATTATATTATATTATACTGTTATATTAACAGTATGGTATTGTCGAAAAACAAATACGCTAAGCCTAGGTAATATGGAAATTTTGTTGATAAACGGTAGGTAGATTATGCCAATTTGATATTGAAAAATGTAGTTATAAAGAAATAATATGCCAGCACAAACCCTAAAGTCCTTGATAATTTAAGATAATCCGGCTCGAAGGACCAACAAATGTATAGGAAATGAATTTAGGAGGACTGTATCCACCACTCACCCGCACTAGGAGATCCTCTTCTTCGGGGTACCCCGGCTTGGTTCGTGGCTTAGATCGCTGGTTTTGTAATAGTAGGACACAAAGTTTACACTGGCACTTGATTTCTTTTAATAGTTTGTTAGATATCTGTACCGGTTTTGCAATGTTTATTAGCGCAGATAACTCAGAGCGGTTTTGTATGTTGCTAGATTCAAAGGTAAAACTGTTTTGCCTTAGAGGGCAGCACTTGCGAACGTTTTTAAAGGTGCGTTCACGAAAAGTAGTGGACACAGATACATTCCTTTTAAACGATAAAGTAAATATGAAAATAAAAGATTTGTGCTAACATATAAATTACTACAGATAACAAAAGTACACACGAACAAACAAATAGAGTACAAAAGAGATAGCTGACAGCGGACTCATTTTACCTATATAAAATAAACGACATTATGGTTTTGTACTCTCCTGTTTCCTCCTATGAAACTGATATACAAACTTATATATATATTACTATCATATTCACATGCTTTTATTTTTTCCATAGATTCAATGTTACCAAACCGATGAGCTTTTAAAAAGTACTACAGATGCTCAGTTACGTCACTGTTAAGACGTCCGACTTACAATTTTGAATAACGTTATAAATAAAACAAACACATATAGATACAGTCAAAGTTCTGCTTTATTAATATACATAAAGGAACTATCATCCCTTCAGTTTCATAGGAGGAAACAGGAGAATACAAAACCATAACGTCGTTTATTTTTTATAGGTAAAATGAGTCCATACAACAGCTGTCTCTTTTGTACGCTATTTGTTTTTTCGGGCAGAGTGTGATAGCAATAAACACCATTTAATACCTATTTTATAAATGTCTTGCAGACCGCGTTTCCTCTTGAGGTATCAATTTACTTTTTCTTTAAGAAAGGATCACAATTTAAAACAGCAGTTGCTCATTGACAGTGCGCCTAGATACTGCGTCGACTAATTTTACATAGACTAAATAACATGTTTCCATAAAACTAGAGCATAGGAGTAGAGCGTATTCAAGTGATAGCTTGATTTGATAGCTAGGCAGTTTCAAAAATCCATTTTTAAGACTTTATTATATGCTTTCTTTTTTTTTATTGTAGCATGACATATGTCTGCATTGTGCCTGATGGTAAGCACAGTACAAACCAAAAACAATAGAGACCACCGAGTGACACATTATCCATCGCCGGTCGCCGCTGTCATGCCGGCCTGCGAGAAGCTGGATATGTACAGGATGATCCCGAAACGCGAACCGCAGAAGCGAACCACTATGACGGGCTTTTTCGCCATATACATGGTGGTTGCGACCCAGTCAGGCTGTAGAACCCTACCACCCCGCTTTCGCCATTGCCTCGTTCGTTATTCAGCAGGGTGCACCACGTGCACGTGAGGTTGGCTTGGGTGTCTCAAGTCGTAGATGTTATTCGACACCCTTTACACCCCAATCATCTTATATATTTATATATTTACACATTATGCGTTAAATACGCAATGGCGGATTTAATTTCGAAGACATTCTTTGCCAGCCAACCATTAGGTGATGCAGAGATAAATGTTGGTAAGTGTAAAAGGTGAGGTTATTATAAAATTATGTTTAACCTATTGAATATCACAATATATAAATTAAATATCAACAAAGTTATACTACATATATACTACACATATACAATACATACACATAACAATATCATACATAAATATCAATACAATAAATAAAAGTATAATAAGTCAACATCAAGTACTAAATACATCATTAACCAGATAATGTTTAAGAAAATTATTTAAGACCAACCGTTCGCTAACTTAAATTCTTCTTCTCATTTAAGAGAAATGATTCAGGTCTGACGTGCGCGCATCATACAAGAATTGATGCATAGATTTCGATATTTTTTATTAGTTTTACTTCTCAAACACTTGGTCCTTATCTAAAAAAGCTATCACGATGTATCCTTATATATTGTTACTAGTTAACACCCGCGGATCCGCACGCGTTTTTTAAAAAATTGTTTAAAGAAATGTAAAATTGTGAGTGGATGCATGTGTACATTACAGAAAAGCTTTTTCAAAAACACTTGTAACTACGACACGCACGCCAACTTTAACATACAACATGTAAATTAGATATATGAATACAAATAGTATATCGAATGGGATGGGATTTATCATCAGCAACATACCTGGAACTTCAACCTACTATATACCAAACTCAGTGCTCACTAACACTATATAAGAAAGTAATACAAATTATAAGCTATACATTATCGAACAAGATATCTTAAATCTTTTATTATATAGATATAATATGCCCGTATTGTCGATATACTTAAGTTATTCTTATACGTTGCTATAATCACTGAGTTATGTAGAAGCAAACGCGGTAAATAAAACAATATAGCCGCCAAATTGACCAAAAAGATGATATAATTCATAACGTATTCGGACACAGCGTATATGGACGTAGGTTCAAGTCCTTGCAACTGAGTAGGAGCTTCCGGTGAAAGAAATCATTTTGATAAAACCATAGCACGGTGCTAGGGTTTTCTCTAAGTCCGCTTGGCTAGCTACTACGCGCAAGTTGAAAATCTGTCACCGAGCACCTCTCGGTGTGTTCCAGCAACTGCACTTAAGAACCAGTTCCCCTTTACATTTAGGTTCTTACCATCTTGCACCACGTCATTTAATATCCAAGGAGATTGTGGTCAGAGAACTTTTAAAGTATAAAAAAATCGAAACAAAGTTAAAGTATTATTATAAGATTTAATATTAGCATTTGTTTATATATAAATTTATCTCTCTTTATATATAAATTTCTTCTGTACGTGTGTATGTTACTGAACTTCTCCTAAATGGCTGGACCTATTTTGATGAAATTTTGTGTGCGTGTTCGAGTGGATCCGGGAATGGTTTAGATTCACGATTGGATCTGATAGGTGGCGGTGCGGTTGAATTTTAGATTTTTTTTATTATCAAGGCAGGACAACGTCCGCCGGTACCGCTAATATATTATAAAGCTGGAGGGTTTGTTCGTTTGGTTGAACGCGCTTAATTCAGGAACTACTGGTCCGATTCGCAAAAATTCTTTCACTGTTAGATAGCTTCTCGAGGAAGGTTATATATCACCACCCCAAGACCATTAGGAGTGAAGCACCAATGAAGAATGTTTCAATATCGGGTTGTTTTTTCCTTTTACGAGCTCCGCTGCGTGTTATGGTTAGCCCAAGATAACGACTATTCCACGCGGACGAAGTCGCGAGTAGAAGCTAGTATATATAATACGTATTTATACCTACACAGAACACAACACAGCTATATTCAGAGCGGTCAGAAAGTTTGAATATTATATTTCAAAGTCCAGACGATGAGGGATTTAATTCTAAAATTCATTACTGTTTATTCCATATTTTATTGCACATAATAAAACGAAAGATGAATTTTATTTTATAATGTATTCTCGAGGGAGCACCACAGTTCTGTGCATAATATTTATTAAATACAGAATGTCAGATAATCAATCGCTCTAAGTAAACGTTAAAATTCACTTAGCGTGCCCTTGAAATAATTCTAAAAATTCACTATTTCTAATGCTTTTCTCATGATCTTTCTATTCACCGTCAACAAAAAATTTCAGTAAAAAAATCCAAGCTAAAACATTTTCTGTCCTATTGGACGAATATTATTACTACTACTTACCACGTTACCATGGCAACGTATATAATAATAAGGAATTTCTCAAAAGCAAAAAAAGTGCCCGATTTTGAAACATTATTCATTGGTTTTAAGAATAGAACATATTAGTTATATATTATTACTTACCTTTACGACTACAACATTCGTTATGAGGATAACACAAACTGTATTGTCCGTTCTGAGCAGCTGCTAACTTATTCTATTCTTTGGAACGTCGGCGAACTTTGATATGTAAGCGGCAGCGATCAAACAACATAATCGAATTATGTTATACAGTTGTCGCACGTTATTCAAGAAAACGGCATGTTTTTCACTTAATTATGAAGTAATCATAATCGCCAACTAACCTACTGTAAATCGGCTGAATGCCTTAATCGCTGGCCTTAGTAGTCCGGTGAAGCTGTTAAGATCTTGATAGGTCAATGGCGTAGTTAATTCGAAAAAAAAAAACCTTCTGTGTATCAAAATATCGCGCTTTGTGACTTAAATACATTTGATCGCATAAATCTACTACTTTGTTGTTAAATGAAAAAATCATTATTTTGATACTAATATTCGAAAGTATGTCTATCAATATTGGTATAGACTTGGTAATGGTATTAACTGAAAGACCACAAAATTTTCACAGGCTGTCTTGTCTTGCTCAAATCTTGTAAGGATTAGTCTCGGTCTTGTTCAGGCTTATATTTTGTGCTAAACTAATTACGTGTTAATGTGAATTCGTCTCTATTCAATATGATAATCTGTACGCATAAAGACAAATTAAAGTATCTGTTGATGTGAAACATATATAGGCGAGGGTAAAGCTGATTTTGGCTTGGCGCGACGTGGCGACGCAAATCCCGAACTTTGCGCTATTAACGAAATACTCAAAAACATTAGCAACCTTATCTATACAAACATAACATTGAAATTGTTTTGTCAGTCACTCGCATACTATCGTATCGTATCGTTTTTTTTTCTCGAACGGACTATGCTATTGACCTGACAAGGTCTTTACAGCTTCACCGGACTACTTAGGCGAACGCTTAAGGCACTCAGCCGATTTGGTTTTAGGTAACATACACAAGGGCGCACGGCACCTCGGCTTGGGCTGTTACCTGAAAAAGTCGCGTCTGACTTAGCTAACTATTCTAAGCTATTCATAAATATATTCATTTGTGAACCATACAATCGAAATTGCATGATTCACAAATGCATACGTGTATATCGTGTATACTAGTGTTACGCGGCACGCACCGACGACCTAGCGCCCTTTGATAAATGCCGCCAAACACACCTTAATTTAATTTTGTATTCAATAAAAATTAATATTTATGTAATAAAATAAATAAACAGTCATTATTTTATGGAACGAATTCGTAATGATTTAACTTTTCATTATGCCATAGCTGATTCCTGTCGTAATCTGTTCTTTTATGCATATAACTCATACAAAACAATTTCAATGTTTCACATCAGCTAGGCTCAATTTTTTTTTGTGGTTCCTATTAATCGGACTTCAACTAGACTTTCATTATCAGACAGAGGAGTTTCCATGGTATTATATAAGCTATATATCATTACACTTCTCTATAGGATCTAAGAAGGCCTTTTTTTGTCACTTCACTTTTGGGGGCACGCTAATCTTAGAAAGGTGTTAATCAATAATTTTTTGTACCTCAAAGCGTAAAAATGTACAACTTGTTACCTTGGGTATTTGTGGCATATAATAATGATTAGATACTGTTGTAAAATATTCAGAAGGAAACCCAATGAAAATCACGAGACGTTCATAGTTTTAGGTTGCTTCTCATACATTGAAAACAGTTTTATTCAATTTACTTTTAATATATAAGTTTAATATAAAAAAGCGTTTATGTATTTCTATGGTGTTTCTTTAGAGAAATCGTTTAATTTTCTGTAAAATTATAACTTTAATATTTTTAGTGCCGTACGTCCTACCTCTATATACTACAGAGTCAAACCACTGTGCGGCGCAGTAATTGTTCAGGAAATATATATTACATTTGTATATGGATACCTTAAAAAAACTATTTTTAAAAAATGGTTAAATTGATCTTTTTTTATATTTTATGCAAAGTGGAAAAAACATAACCACCACACCGCTTGCCCTAATTCTACACGGCAAGATAACATATGGCAGAACGTGTAGAGGTTATAAAATTCATAGTTTTTATAACTTTTTATTAAATAGAGCTAGGCTGATAATCTTTCCTTAGATAAGGCAAAGAGTGTAAAAAGTAAAATAGAAAATGATGCAATCATACAGTAGTCTTTGAGTTAAGTGCGTACAACGGACAGATCTCTATCATTTCTTTATATATAGGTCTATTAGTCTATAAGTCTTGATGAAATTTTGTGCGTGTTCAGCTGGATTCATGTAGGACATTTACAATTGGACCCGGTAGGTGGCGCTACTCACACACCCACCCCCTTCTACCATCTTGACCCCTCAGACCGCAGTCGGGGCCCTTTAGGAGAGATCAATACAGACGTAGTGCCGATTAGGCAGTCCCTGCTCCCCCGGCCAAAAGGTGTAAGAAAGTACCTTTTAGTTTAAGGTTTTACTCCGTGCGAATCGAACATAACACATCCTCAGCTGCCCGGCGGGGTGGATATCCGTTAAAGATCTCCCCATGTAAAAAAAAGGTATTGCTACGGTTTAATTCCAGATTTTTTATTTATTATCAGGGCAGGAGAACGTCTGCTAAGCCCGTTAGTTATTTATATAAGATACAAATTGATGAGTTGTAGGTGGTAGAGCCACGTTGAAGCTACTGGTACAACTGGTTTCAGCATGAATGGGTCGGCTCGCCCGTAGTACTAACCTCTCACAGAAACACCGACGTGAAGTAACAGTGCTTGCATTTTTGCGTTTCGTTCAGTGAGAGCGCCGGAGACCCATCTCCCCTTTCCCCACTGCTCCCTCCCCCCTAACACAGGCGGGCAACGCACATGCGACTCCCCTTGCCACTTGCTTGTGTCTACGGACGGCGGTGATCACTTACCATTAGGTGACCCGTCTGTTCGTTTGCCTCCAATAATATATAAAAAAAAGAAGATCGGATTAATGCAATAACCTCATTGACTATTTTTTCTATGCAATAGGGTTATGAAAAAGGGAGTATACATTAAAATTAATGGTAAATGAATAAACGACTTTTTAAAAGATATAAAATATATTTAATTACAATTACTCCGCATCTATATTAACAAACCAATCTATAGGAAATGTATCTTCCGGCAGTTTCCGAGGATCTGATGATTTTAACTACCTGAAAAGGAAATGGCATTTACTAAATGTTATAAATATATATAGGTAATACTAGTAACATCCCGCGGCTTCGCACGTGTTTTCTATGCAATGACCATTTTCACATTGACCATGTTTATACGTTCGACATAAATTTATCTTAAAAACGAATGGAAGCACTTTAAGTCAGTTCTAAAACTAGGGATAAGTAGTGTGTTGATATTGCTATTTGTTCGTTGTACAAAATATCATCATTTCTAACACAAAGACGTTTAAATAAGCATTTAAAAAAAGTTCGTAGGTAATTCGCTTTTTATGGAATACTATGTTATAAGATAATTGCAATACAGACGGAGTAACGGCATAATGCACTACGATAATTAGCATACAACTGAAGTATCAATATTGCCGAAAAACAGTACTGGGGTAAGCAAAATTTACAATAACGCGAGCGAAGACACCGGCAAAAGCTAGTTATACTTTTTTTTTCGAACTGACTACGCTATTGACCTAGCAAGATCTTAACAGCTTCACCGGACTACTAAGGCGAGCGCTTAAGGCACTCAGCCGATTTTATTTTGACAACTAGCTCAAGGGTGCGCGGCACACCTCGGCTTGGGCTGTTGTCTGATACATGCAATTCGCGACCTATCTGAGCTAACCTAAGCTAGCTATTCATACATATATGAGTTGTTGAAACATATATGTGTACCAAGTATACATACCTCAAAACAACTCTTATATATATTTCGTATCGGATAATTTTCTAAACCATTTCAGTTTGATAAGGGAAAAATATAAAACCCTTCCACTTGCATCTGTAAGCGTGTATGCGTGCACGTGTGTGGAGGTGATATGTGTAGGTAGTCATATGTAACTAAGGGCGCGGTGTATACCAAGCGACTGTTTAGTCGGCAGAAATATTTTTACAGGATAATCATTGGTCGATTCTCGTTCTAAATCAATTTAAAAAGTAGGTGCTTAATATTTGACCTACTTAACACGAAAAACGCTCAACACTCAATATCAGCTGATTTACGCAAAAACAAACTGGTGTAATAAATAATGACGTGTTATCGCGCAGTCCGGCCCACGTCCCGCACCTCGGTCCGCCCCCCGGTTCCCATTGTTCGAACGCGCGGCGTTCCCATAATAAGCAGTTACGTAATTATTAACCTTGAAAAGGGCCCCTTTAAAGTTGTTCATTGAAGCTAGGCCTTGTTTTTTTACGTTCAAAAGTATCGTTCCCATACTTTTGAAAGTTTTAGAACAAACTTTAACGAAAGTCTTTACTGTTATTTATTAGTATATGTTATGTAATTGTTATTTTTTATGTTAAATGTGACCATGAACTACCACAGGATTGAAGGATGTGACCATTTAAACATTCACCTGGTATAATCTGACTCGGGTCAATTTGCTACAAACGAATGTCAAACACACGTTTTGTCACAAACACTCCATTTGATTCTTTATTTATATTATTATAATTTATTTGTTAGTTTGTTCTGTATAATGTATGTATGTGACTAATTTCCAGATAAATATTTAAATTCAATAAAATGTATTCCATTTCACTATCTAATTCACTCGAATTTAATTTTAATCAAGACTAAAGCTTTTAAATGCCAAACAATAAATAACGAACAAATAAAGCAATAAACGACATACATTTTTAAATTCACTTTGCCACTTCATTACGAATTTCACAAAAGGAAAGCGATGAAAAAGTAGCTTAACGGAATATCTATATTATTTAAAAAATGTTAGCAAAACAACCAGGGTCCTACCTCTATGTCTATATATACTACAAATGCCTTCCTACATGTCTATAGAGAAGAATTAAACTCAATTTTACACCAAGACTGATAAATACCAGTAAATTTAATCATAAAAATATAAAAATAGGTACAAAATTGGCCGGGCAATCATAAGGATTGCAGACAGAAGTGAAAACTCAAAACAATGGAATTTAAACCGAGTTCTCTTTTAATTTTTAACTTAATACTTAATTATTTAAACACTAGCGGGATCGGCAGATGTTGTTCAGCCCTGATTATAAAAAAAAAACATCACTTTATCCAGTGGTGAAAACCGCATGAAAATCCGTTTAGTAGTTTTTGAGTTTATCGCGAACAGACAGACAGACAGACGCGGTTGGGGATTTTTATACTATGTAATGATAATAATTATAGTTTATAAATTGAAATAATTATCACTAGAATCACGTCCATTATTGGTACTACGAATAATAATTATATAAATTAATACAGTTTATTCATCAAATATATGATACAAAATATCAATATTAGATGTAAACAGGTTTTTATATTAAGCGTAGCTAACCAGACGGAAGCCGCGCAAGCGCAATACAGTCAGTCATGCTAACTAACATGTCATGAGGCGAAATTATAAATTTATCTCATGCCAAGTAAAATACCGCTCAACGCGTCAAAAGATGTTTCCAGTTCAAAAACTTTAAAGTTGGTCTTTCGTTTTTTTAATAATTTACGTAATGTTTCTCATAATAACGATTAGTCATACATACCTGCCCTCTCTTGAGCCCAAAATATCTTGCAACAGGATCACCAGCTTGAATTCTCATCAACATATTTTCTTTTAACTTACTATATTTTTAGTGAAGGAATCATATATGAATAAAAATTAATTGCCGAATGTATGTAAGCGTATGCATCACTTCATAACAGCCGCACTCATTAGACTAATTCTTACTTATTGTGAGTGTAATTGTCAGGACAAGGTTTACGTGAACCAATATGTTTGCAAAATCCTACGAAAAATTAAAAAAAAAATGGGTCCAAAATCTCATATCACGAGTCAGATATAAGAGAGACGGTTTCTAAAAATATTGCCAAATTGACGAATTTCAGGTGTTCAGTTGTTATTTTATTTAATTACATCGTATTGTAAAGGTGGTCTTGTGGTTTGACCGGTGGAATATTAGTCCGATGTCCGCAGGTTCGAACCCCGGCATGTACCAACGAATTTTTCGAAATTCGCGTACATTTTTAATAATTTAAATTGGCAACACTAACGGCTGACGGTAAAGCAATATATCGTGAGGAAACCTGAACCTGAGAAATGTTCTTGTAGTACTACCACAAAATGGTACGTAGGAAAAAATAGATTTGTGGATTTCTGAGAGTTTGAAATCGCCAAAATATCGTAGGCTGACGTGGTAAATATGCCCATATCTTCCAAATCAAATCAAATCAAATCAAAAATACTTTATTCAGTTTAGGCCCTAATAAGGCGCTTATGAACGTCAAAACTACCACCGGTTCGGAAAACAACCCAGTCACCGAGAAGAACCGGCAAGAAACTCGATTGGGTACATCTGATTATAAAAAAAAAACATCACTTTATCCAGTGGTGAAAACCGCATGAAAATCCGTTTAGTAGTTTTTGAGTTTATCGCGAACAGACAGACAGACAGACGCGGTTGGGGATTTTTATACTATGTAATGATAATAATTATAGTTTATAAATTGAAATAATTATCACTAGAATCACGTCCATTATTGGTACTACGAATAATAATTATATAAATTAATACAGTTTATTCATCAAATATATGATACAAAATATCAATATTAGATGTAAACAGGTTTTTATATTAAGCGTAGCTAACCAGACGGAAGCCGCGCAAGCGCAATACAGTCAGTCATGCTAACTAACATGTCATGAGGCGAAATTATAAATTTATCTCATGCCAAGTAAAATACCGCTCAACGCGCCAAAAGGTGTCTCCAGTTCAAAAACTTTATAGTTAGTCTTTCGTTTTTTTAATAATTTACGTAATGTTTCTCATAATAACAATTACTCATACATACCTGCCCTCTCTTGAGCCCAAAATATCTTGCAACAGGATCACCAGCTTGAATTCTCATCAACATATTTTCTTTTAACTTACTATATTTTTAGTGAAGGAATCATATATGAATAAAAAATAATTGCCGAATATAAGCGCATGCATCACTTCAAAACGGCCGCACTCATTAGACTAATTCTAACTTATTGTGAGTGTAATTGTCAGAACAAGGTTTCTGTGAACTAATATGTTTGCAAAATCATACGAGAAATGAAAAAAAAAATGAATCAAAAATCTCGTATAGAAAATAGAGCATGTGAGTCAGATATAAGAGAGACGATTTCTAAAAATATCGCCAAATTGAGGAATTTCAGGTGTTCAGTTGTCATTTTATTTAATTACATCGTATTGTAAAGGTGGTCTTGTGGTTTGACCGGTGGAATATTAGTCCGATGTCCGCAGGTTCGAACCCCGGCATGTACCAACGAATTTTTCGAAATTCGCGTACATTTTTAATAATTTAAATTGGCAACACTAACGCCTGGCGGTAAAGCAATATATCGTGAGGAAACCTGAACCTGAGAAATGTTCTTGTAGTACTACCACAAAATGGTACGTAGGAAAAAATAGATTTGTGGATTTCTGAGAGTTTGAAATCGCCAATATATCGTAGGCTGACTTGGTAAATATGCCCATATCTTCCTTCGGGAAGAGCGAGTCTCTTACAGGCTGATGATGATAATTGTAAAATTTAGTCTCTTTTCGTTATCGGTACATCGATGCAAAGCCGGTTTCTTAATAACAATCAAGGGCCCTTGATTACCGGATATAAGTCGTCTGGTTCCAGTTATGACACATCTAAGCATGCCACTTATGGTGGGTGTTATCCCTACAGTATGATTGTTAGGATCCAGTCCGACACAACCGCTATATCCTTATATTTATATTTGACAAATTATACAACCATTCATACTTTCACAAATACACAGTACATAAAGTTTTTCATTTAATACTTGATTATTATTAATGAAAGCAACATTTGTTTGTCAATCTATAATATAATTTTATTAGTCTGTGACCAGATGTACAATATTTGTTTCTGTTGGTTATGTATTGCCGACTATAAAATACTTGGTATGAACAATAAGGTAAAGCGATTTATATAAATCGTATCATTGTCCCCACAGATAATAACAACTAATAAAAATAAGGACTGACTTAGCACCTGAACAGAAATAAACACGCGTTTAACACGAGTATTATTATTAAAACTCGATTGTGTGGTTTAAACACTGTATAAAACTTAAAACTTTTTTGAGCATGTGTTTAAATTAATTTATTACAAAAATATGTTAAGTAGCGTCTAGCTAAACATTTATTTAAATTTTTATGTAAACAGCTCTCAATAGCATTCATTCAAATCAATCTCATCACTCAAAAATGTTCAAAAGGATACAAAGATTTTACAAGCAATTTTTTTATGAATAATATTTTTGTTATGATCTTCATTATAATTTATCTATAATACGTAAAATTTTCGCTATTATTATGTCGATATTATGGTTAAAAAGAAATTATGCAATTCTTAAAAAGACTAATATATAAATTTAATATAATATGTCAAACCTGAAGTAGAACAACAGTATAATCTTAGTATTGTTCTTAGATAAAATCAACTGTCAAACAATTATTTACTTATGGATCTCTAGAGTTGTTTAATTCATCTATGTCCTTCACATCATTCGTATCCATGAAATCCTTAATTTACTACCAAATATTGCTTGCTGGTAAATAAAAGTATAAGTCACAACAACAGTATAAAAAGTGTCAATTTAAACTGTGTCTATCTCTCAAGGGAAAGACACTACTTTGTGATTAATTGTTTGTTGTAAACTTGTATCCAACATCAGTTTAAGTTTAAGTCAATTAAAAATTAAAAAGGATACTATCTAGCTAGAAGTTCTTGCTTCTCATCAGGTGTGAGTACAATATGTTCCGGTACTAGTTCATGCTCTGTGATGTTGATAAGTAATTCCGATTCTAAGAATTGTTCCAAAATGTATTTAGGAGCCATGTCCACTAGAGATTGTTTTGCTGAAGGTGTCATGCCTGCAAAGAGTAAAATTATATTTTAATGTGTGTCAAATGTTTTCATAAACAAGTTTCATAGTTGTATTAATTAAATTAAAAATTATTAGGAACATGATACTATGGAGATAAACTATTTATCTTCTCTATTTATCTATTATCATAAATGTTCTCTGAAATAAAGATTGAAAATGAATTTAATATATACATATAAATTAGATTGAAGTATCTTGTTGTCTAAGCTAATCTCCAGGATGGATGAACCTATTTTAATGTGATTCGTAGTGGCAAGAATCATATTGTATTATCAAGACTAAACCTCATCACATTTTTCTATGGAGGCTAAGCAATAAACATAGAATTTAACAGAGTTTTAGTTCATGGTTAGTAATAGCATAATTACAGAAGACAAAATTAAAGAAAATCAAATAATAATCCAAATAAAACACCTAATTCCCAAAAAATAAGAAAATGTATTCCATGACAAACTAAGCCAGGGGCACCAACTACTTCTAAACTTAGTAATTAAGTCTTGTATAATTTAAAATATGCGAGTCTCACTACCCTATAGTTGAAAATATCTTCTGACAAAACTCTACAAGAGTCAATCAACATTTTTAATTATATGTGTCATAATAATCTACTATATTACTTTATTAAGTAAATCAAACACTGATCTATAATTTCTCACAAACAGCCAGCAATTCTGTTACCTACCAAAGTGTAGCTCAGCATTTATAGTGATATCCATAACCCATTATATTTTCTTGAATCTCAGCATTTACAGTCATATCCATACCCCATTATATATTATTTTTATTTACTACTATTAAATCAATATAGTATTAACTGCATACAGTTATTTAGTGTACATTATTATTTATATAATATAATGCATTTTTGTTTATTATGTATGACTAGCTTATACCTACTGCTTCAGTTACATTATTGTCAACTATAACCTACGCCCTCAACAACAGTTCTTTTTTTCTGGATAAGTACTCGCACATCCTTTTCTGTACCCCTGACATGTGTGTAAAATTTCACAACGATTGGGGGAGTAGTTTAAGCAATAAAGTGTAACAAATAAATAAACTCACATTCGCAATTATAATTAGTTAATATATAAGATAATACTTGCCTGCTTGCACAACAACAATTGCTCTATGTATATTTTCTTCTTGCATTCTCGTACAATATGTTTTAATAGTTTTAATTCCAATTTTAGCTTCATCGGGAAAGAAGACGAACATCTGGTCTGTTGGATCATCGTTATGAGCAACGAGTACAATCAGATCACCCCTGGCTGGTCGCTTTTCACTGTACAAGTATAATATAAGATAATAAGAATGTGGATAATAGATACAGGAGATTTAGTAAATAGTCCATAGGGCAATGACCAAAAAATTGAAATTTAAATAGTTTACTTTTCAAGAGCTACCTATATTTATATAGTGAGCATCACTAAACTTGTGGAATTAACAATATAATGGAGCGCTCAAATTAGTGTAAATAAATTAGTAAAATAACACTCAAAATGTACACAACAATATGCATCATATAATTTATTAATGCATAATATTGAATAATAGATGTTTTTAAAACAAAAACATAATATTAATGTTTGACTAGGGTTGGCATTAGAAATTCGCATCACAAATTTGCGATTGTTAAAGGTTGTTTTTGTAGGGGTTGGTTACTCCCTCGCCCCGCAAAGACGAGTAATTTCATGCAGCCCCTTTAAATATAACACTTTAAATATATATGCATACTAGCGGGCCCGGCAGACGTTGTTCTACCTTGATAATATAAAAAAACTAAAAGTCAACTGCAGTGTCACCTACCAGGTTCAATTGTGAATCTAAACCATTCTAGGATCAACTGGAACGGGCACACAATATTTCATAAAAATCGGTCCAAGCATTTAAGAGATGTTCAGTGACATAAACGCGTACAGAAGCAATTTATATATAAAGAATATCGAAATTTTTAAATAGGTTGAAACTACTATAAACTACTTTAAAACCTACTTGTTTATTATAGCCATGACAAATGTCACACTATAAAACATCAAGCTGTGTCAGTTTCAAAGAAATCTAATGTATACTTGTATTGTATTTGTACACATTTTATTACAAAATGCAAGTTCTAGATGAGAAAATAAAGAAGCACTTAGTTGAAAAAACAGTGTCAGAAACAACTAAACTTCATATAGGTAATTGCTTTATTTACCTGGGTTTATCGCCAAATTGTTCTTTAAACTGCTCTAAGGTTTGATCCAATTCATCCTGCGTCACTAAATAACCACGGTCGTGACATAGCTGTAAATAAAATAGATTTAAAAATCATTTCAAAGTTCGAAACATATCGAATACAGAATAAAACATAACCTAACTCACTTGCATTACAGTTTTTCGGATTCTCCAAAGTTTATACGTTTCCGCATCGTCATCCATGTTTTAGATATTTTATAAATCAAGTTTATATACACTTTTGTATGTTATTTATAGTTTTTGCACGTTTTTCTTATAATTATCTTTATGTCAACAAAATAATAGTAGGAAACAAAATATTAATAAGAGACAAATGTTTTCAAAGACAAAAACTTTTGTCTAGGAATTATCGATATTACAAAATATCGTCTTGACATCGATGTACGTTTAACGTCGATAGCAAAACATCGATGTTTTTATTAGCAAATAAACTGCCTATTTTATTTATATCGATGTCTAAAAACATCGTTTCAGAATGGATCATGTAGTTTTTAGACGTGTGGCTTGATCGAGCACGAAATTCTCCGAATCCAATAAAAGGTTATTTACATTAGATAAAAATGTTTTCAGAGTGTTGATGCCATCACGGTTATATTAAACAACGAATTGCATTATGATTTTATTTACTTTATTAAAAAAGAAATATTGATTAGTAACTTTAAGCACAACAACTGGCAACATTCAATATAAAATATAAGTAGTGCATAGAATGTAAAACATAAAATTATTTCAGAAAGAGTTGTTTGATAGAGCTATAAAGAGTTAATAATTTACATTTGCTACGTCACGTCAAAACAATAAGAGCTTTTGGAAAAGAGACGCTTAGTTTGGCGAAGCAGTGAAGACCAATCAGGGTCTCTTGACGTTAACGTTAGTCACTTCGCAAAAAAAATATGAAAAATCTTTTAATAATTTTTTCAAATTTTCATTTTTCTCTATCTTTATCTAAGTTTTAGAAAGTAACTTTTATTTATGTTTTCCATTATTGGTATGAGATAAATATCAAACCAAACTAAAATATAAAAAGATATAATTATCTATGGTTTTCTAATAAATATCAATCCAAACTAAAATATAAAAAGATATAATTATCTATGGTTTTCTAGTAAATTTATGTGAGGAAGCTAGCTATTATACAATGTTGAATGTTCTCTGTGGCTAATTCTAATAAGTCTGTGGATTACAGTTTTTCCATATTGTGAAACTTGAAAAATTGATGTTATTAGGATTATAATTCCTGAATGCGATTATTCGCTTGTAAGTTATTGTAATTAGAGATAATGGCTGGAATTAAAGGTAGGTATATAACATGTAAACTATAGAATATGAAATGAATTAATGATAATCACCAATATAATCATGAGTCATTTATTTACCAATCAATATTGTAAGATGATAATAGATATGCCCAAAACTATGTATTTTTATTTACTAATGAAGTTCTATTTTTATTTTTCATGTAATATCTTCGTGTACACATGAATAGGGTGAGTACTTGTGACTTTTTTATTGTTGTGAAAATCTTTTTAAACAATGAGATTAGATTATATTATTACAGGTGACAAAGCAATGAGTATTTTGTCACCTTTAACCGAAATAGAACTGAACGATTATATTTCTATTATACAATAGCTTTTATATTTTATATTAAAGCTTCCCATTTACCAAATATTAAGTTAGAGATTAACATATAGTAACAAATACATTATTTGTAAATACATCATAATATATCGTACATAATAACTTTTGCTTTCTAATTTCTAAAATAATTTGTGAGATTATGATATCACTAATAACTATTTACAACTGTATTATGTATATTTCGTTATGGAATAAATCATTTTCATATAATTCATGTCGGACAGCACACAAAATAAATAGAAGATACAGTAAAAAAATACTGAAAATTGAAACAATCCTCGTTGATTATAGTTTTATCCAAGTGATATTGGTAAAATTGTTTGTGCTCACATATTGCCACTTTTAAATGAAGAAAAGAGTGTGAATTCTGTTTTCTATGAACATGGGATATATAATAAGAGAAAATTGAAGTGCTATAACAAGAAGCATGTTAAGTGTGAAATATAGTAGAGGAAGAGTAAAGATCTGATGGCATGGATGGGTTGTGTTAAAAATCATGGGTTTAGGTCTTAGGTTTTGAGATTTTAAATGATACTGAAAACATGGAAAGGAAAATATGTTGTTCTGACCATTGGCTCTGTTGTTTTCCAGAATTTATTTGAAATGATTACTTGAAACCAACATTTATTTTGGATTAATGAAATAATAAGTATTCTATTTTTATATTTCAGTCTTGTGTCGCTGGCTTTTGCTGGTTCAATTGGAATGACATTTGTTATTCTAGCATGTGCCTTACCGCAATATAAGTAAGTATTTTAATGAATAAAAATCAATAAAATATTAAACATGCAATTTTACATTGGCCCAGGTATATCAGTTTCTGTGCTACTAATAAACTGATGTGTAATATGTTTTTTCTTTTATACAAACAATACAAACTATAATTTTTTTTTGTATTACATAAGATCTTTTAGTATATTTTTATCACATAGAAAAATGTGAAATATGTGTTATTGCAATAACTTTATGTGAACAAGGCAGTTACTATAATAAGCTATAACATAAAAAATTAAATGTAGCCCCTTAAACCATTACAAGAATGTGAGTGAGCAAAGAAAATTAATTTACAGATGTTAATTTGATAAAATTAAACATCATAGGAAAACATTGATGTAAAATTGCATATTTTAATGAAATGGATTATTCATTATATATACATGCGTCACAAGTCGAAGCTTAGGCCCATCACCATCGTGCTTCTCTATCGTTTGTTCTCTTGTATGCTTGACTCAGGCGGAATGTGACAATGAATCATGCTAGTATAATAAGCTTAAACATAAAAAAATTAAATTGTAAAATAATTGAAAAATTACAAAAATTACATACTTTAATGTATTAAATTATGCTATATATAGATAGATGCGTCACAAGCCGAAGCTTAGGCCGATCGAGTCTCTTTATCGCATGATCCGCACTTTCTCTTGTACACTCTACTCAGGCGGAACGTGATAATGAGTCATGCTATTTTGTGCGTGCAGCTGCCGTTCTTTGATTTATACGATGTTATCACGTCAAACATCAGGCAGTCCAAGCTATATGTTATAAAAGCTAATCATTTCATTGTGCTCATTAAAAATTCCCTAAGTGTTAAATATACTTGTAAGCTCTAAAATATTTCCCAGTCATCAATTAAAAGTACTTTATATTGATAAAGTATAACGAGATAAGGGGATTTGAATACATAAATAAAAAGTCAATCAATTTTATTATAGCAATATATTTGTTTATATGGATATATAGTAGTTTATTTAGTACTAAAATTTATTTCTGAGTGGCATTGATAGTGTACATTGACAATCTAGAAGTTTTAGAAAAATTAAGCAATAATAAGTATATCAGGGGAGCCATTGGATACATTGGATCTAAACCTGCGATATAGTGCTATTGACTATATCGGGGGTGTTACTAATGACTTCAAACGCTAGTCATTGGAGGTACCGGTTGTTCATTATTTACCTCGATCTGATACGCCATTGGTTGGTATCGGCTGTTTATATATTTTGATGCCTTAAAAGGCGTCCGATGGCTAGATGCTGGGCATATTCGCTTAGACAGTTGAGCTAGTCACAAGGATAATTCATCGTAACTATAGGCAGTGTTCTATTTCGGTTAAGGTTTTATTTGATTGAACTTGGTGGATTGCTCAATCAAATCATAATCAAGACGTCACTATGGATGACGTCATACTACTACATGGACGCCATTTTATCACTGCCCCAACAAGTATAATAATTTCATGGTATCCCTATCCATGATACATAAACCAAACTATTTATAAAAACCCATGAAACAAATTTGGGCATGTGTCTGTTACTTCCAGATTATCTAATCAACATAACAATCTAGTTAAAAAATACACAGATACACATGACAAGATAACACAGACAGTTGATAATTCACTTTCTTTTCTTTTTTTTTTCGAACTGACTACGCTATTGATCTGGCAAAGTTTAATAGCTTCACCTGACTTACATCCACTTTCTTATTTAAAAATAATGTTTATATAATATAATTTTTTGGGTTGTAATGTAATTAAATGATAAGTTATTAAATCCACTCTTTTTCTTATTACATTCCATGACTTTTAAACGAATGCATCTAGATGTGTCCTTTGGTTAGCTTTAATTAGTGATCTAATGACTTACTTAAAATGTTTAGGGACTATACCTCCTGCTGTTAATTATTTCTAATTTAACATATTGCTACCTAGCAATTTTATTAATAACTAGCGGGCCCGGCAGACGTTGCCCCGCCCTGATTATAAAAAAATCCGAGACAATATATATAACAAAACGTTCCTCGTGAGTCTCTTTATCCACTGGTGAAAACCGCATAATGATCCGTTCAGTAGTTTTTGAGTTTATCGCGAACAGACGGACAGACAGACGCGGTAGGGGACATTGTTTTATACTATGTAATGATTTAATTCATGTCGCTGGCCATAATTTATTATTTCAATATTTGTCAAAATAATAGTATCAGGACATTGACATATAAAAACCCAAAACGAATAAGAGTATACCACAGTCTCGAATAAATGTAGCGCTCAAAACCGACCACAGAAACTCCCCAATACATATGTGGTTATAGTTATGCGATAAACTTATTATTTTGCAAATTCAACCTTACCTCAATGATTTAAAGTTGTTTTTATAAGGGTGCAAGCGACACAAGTCTACTTGAAATGAGTACATAATCCAACATTACGCACGCATTTTTGCGTGCCGTCTGTGAGACGTTAAGTGTGCATCTTGGGTTTTTGTATCAGGAGTTTATTACTTTTAGACATACCTAAAATATACATATTTTAAAACCATATTTTAAATAATAGCTGACAATGATTTAAAACGTGTTGTGTTTCAGAACATGGTGGCCATTTTTTGTTGTGCTTTTCTACGTATTATGCCCCATTCCAACAATGATTGCCCGTCGACATACAGATGGCACAGGCGGCACTAATTCTGCTTGCATGGACACAGCTGTATTCATTACAATGGGATTCCTCGTCAGCTCATTTGCACTACCTATAGTACTCGCCCGATCTCTCGTGGTTTGTACCAATATCATAGTTTTTCTATCTCTCATAATTTTGAAAACTAAGTGATTCGTAATATGTAGCTACATGCTCATGTAAATACAGTTAACCAGTGAATAAGGTTATTTCGATTGTTGATAATTTATATACACACATAAATATGCATACATACATATAATTAGTAAAAAACATGGATAATATAATTAAGTTTTATTACATACAAACTTAAAGAATACTTAACAGAGATGATTGCTGGCAGAATAAAACGCAAACAATTAATGACATGTGATAAATTAAGCGGACATACATACGGGCGTACATACCTTATTTTCACAATCATGCACATGGGGGTTATTCAAGTATTACGTAAGCACTGATGGGGAAGGGAGGTCGTTGATGACATAGGGGTTGAGGGGTCTGTATAGTGATTACGTCAGCAATATTTTGTAGGTGGTAGAGCCACGCTGAAGCTATTTGTTTCAGCATGAATGGGTCGACTCGCCCGGGGTTGTACCATCCTCTCATAGAAAACCGACGTGAATTAACAGTGCTTGCATTGTTGTGTTTCGTTAGGTTAGTGAGAGCGCCGGAGGCCCACTTCCCCTCTCCTCCCCCAACCCTCTCCTCTCCCCCCTCACACCTTATCCCCCAAACACAGGCTGGCAACGCGCTTTCGACTCCCCTGGTGTTTTTAATGTCTATGGATGGTGGTGATCACTTCACATTAGGTGACCCACCTGTTCGTTTGCCTCCACTGACATAATAATAATAAAAAAATATATATTTACTGAATTAGAACAACTTTGAATATCTTTATATATAAATTTCTTCTGTACGTGATTTTGATGAAATTTTGTGTGCGTGTTCCAGTGGATCCGAGAATGGTTTAGAATCACAATTGGACCCAATAGGTGCCGCTGCGGTTGACTTTTAGGATTTTTTTTTATTATCAAGGCAGGACAACGTCGGCCGCGCTCGCTAGTACATATATAAATGTTTCCGTAATTATGGCGGGGAGGGTTAAGAACATTGCTTACTTTGAAGACCAGGAGAAGGGGGCGTACCAATAATTATAAAAATTCTGCTACGTAATACTTGAATGGCCCCATACCACTGTGAATATATAATGACATAGATATTTATGATAATGAAGGCTCAGTGATAAGGACATTCTGACAGTGTTGATCAACATAGGTTTGAATTTTCAAGTGAACCATAGCTATCAGTTGAGAAATCCTCTTGATGAATTCATAGCATGATGATAATGCTTTTTCTAAGCTCACTTCTTTTTCTAAGCTAGCTGTCAACCTCAGATTGAAAATTTAGCATCAAGCATTTATGGGTGTGTTCTGTCAACTGCATTTGAGAGCCAGTGACATTAGATTTAGTGTCATAGCCGTATTGTCACATTGTGACATAAGACGAGATTGTGTTCAAATACTAAAAGAAATAAAGAATTTAAAAAAATTAGTTTATTAATAATGCATACAACATACATTGGAAAATTACTACAAAAAAAAAATACCAAGTAAAAATACAACCTAGTTCTTGGTGAACTTGCAAGCTGTTAGATTACTGTAGAACTTTAAATAGTATATAATCGCGGGGCCGGCGGACGTTGTTGCCGCCTTGGTAATAAAAATGGAGTGTGGCCGTGTCATGACACGGCCGTTTGTTGTACGTGAATACGTCTTTAAACGGGTTATATTTTCTATATAAATTATTATTATTTGTGTATGTAATATATCATAAGAACTCCTCCAGGTTTCCATGTTTTGTTTATGATGGCAATTGTTCCATTTAACGGGTTCAGGAAATAATTCAACTAAACAAATAATTACTGTGTTGTAACTTTATTAATTATAGGTCTGTGTGATCCACTCTGCCGCAATCACTTTTTTTTTACATTGCTGAAATGGCTTGACTCAATGTTTTACTTACATGAAACTGCTTGACTCAGTCATATAGTGTTTTACTGGTACCATTCGATTGGTTTTGAGATGCTCTTTCCAACCCTATACGATTGCTGTATTTCAATGCCTTTCGAAGCGTATATGCCGACATTATATATTTTTTTGGTATTTTTATTTTATTTTAACACATTATATATACAGTAACGATTTTACTCTGTTTTATATGTAATCAATAGATTTTGAACAAACAAATGCCGTAGCTTCACAGAGTCGAAAGTTCTACCAAATAGAAATCTCAAAAACCAGCAAAATGACCTCGAAATGTTGGAGCTTACCCCCCTGCCGTGTGCGATGTGTTACAGTCCTGATTTAGCGTAATAAATTCTTTGATCCTTTACCTATACAGTGGTATAATTTAGTTTTGGACGTAGATAATAAATTCGAAACTACATTGCCAAACTGTATCCCCCGATGCTGTTATCATTAAGTTTTTTTGAATTGCCCCTGTATGGTAGCAAATTTAAAGACGTGTTTACGTCAAAAACTTTGACAAATTGTACCCTATATTATATTACCTAAATGTTCCTCATGAATCACATCACTGGTGGAAATCACAAGAAAATACATTCAGTAATTTTTCAGTTTAACGCGAACAGACAGACAGATGTGGCGGAGGACTGTTTTATAATATGTACTCAAGACGGAAGTTTTGCATAGTACAATTTAATTTAACAATTTAAAATGAAAATAATAAAAAAAAAAACTAAAAAAAATATGGTCTGATCATAAGCATACTTATTCTCTAACCTTTCTGTTTCAGATATATTGGGGTGCCTGTTACCTCACACTAGCCGGTAACGTTGTAGTTTACCTTACAATATACGGATTTTTCACCATATTCGACAATGATGAATCTGATTATGCTATGTGGTGAGAAATTTAGAACACTGTATCAAAAGAAACAGACGATCACGCGGGGTTAGGCGAGTTATCGTTAGATGCGCTGTGGTTTCGTAAATTTAATATTAAGTCTGATATTTGATACTGATTAGACTAACCTTTTATTAAATTACAGCAGAAATAGTTATTAAGAATTGTGAAAGGCTATTATTTCTTTTGGTACAAGTTTGAAATGACGCTGAAAAATTCTTGGTACGGTAAAGAAATTCTTTATATAGAGTATTGTGTTCTTCAGTTGTAACAAAGTTATACTCAAATGAAATGTTGATTTATTTATGTATTAAGTTTAGTACTTTATGACTAGCTACATAAAGTGTTGTTAATAATTCTGCACTGCTATTAAAAATTGTAAGTAAATTATCTAACATTATTATTTTAAAAGGCCGGCAACGCACTTGCGACACCCCTGGTGTTGCTAGTGTCTATGGACGGCGGTGATCATTTACTGACCCTCCTGTTCGTTTGCCCCCTATAATATAAAAAAAATAACACACGTAAGATAAAAACATGTATCTTTGTTTATTGAAACATTATTAGTATAGTGTATAATATATTGAAAATCTATTACAGTGTATGTTGATCAATGTTTTCAATCAAGTTTCCAAATCTTTAAAACAATTTATTACAATATTACAGATTGTGATGTCAATCATTGATTGGTTGAAATATTGGAGATATTTTTAATTGGTAAAACAAAAAATTACCAGTCAAAATTTAACTAAAAATACTAATAAATATTTTCAACCCACAATTTACTGTTTATTAAAAACATGTATTAAGAAAACGAACTTATGAAATTTAGATAAAAGTATTTTTCTATTATTGTATGCATTGTTAAGATAAAATATTAGTAAATGGATAATACAATTTTGTAACGATATAATGCATACTTATTATTTTATTCGTTATTACAATGAACATTAAATATTATATAACAAGTTATTATAATAATGTCTGGTTCATCCAATCAATCCTTTCAAAGTATTCATAAGCAATGCAAGAGACTGGTAAATTTATATTTGAAGGTCATGTATTAAAAAACATCGTCAGTTAATTCTAATATTGTTTTACTAAATGTAATTGTATTATTTTACTATTCTTGTTTAAATTAATGTAAACAAATTGTACTCAATAAATTTTAAATAACAGCTAATGAGAACAAATTGATGTTACATGTCTGTAACAAAAATAAATGTATATATAGTATTAAAATCAGGTCACAATAAATAATTATTACATGCTTTTATATTTGTATTTTAATTTATAATAATATTATATTTCCAGAAATATCTACTGAACTAACAGTGGTGAAATGAGATGGCTATTTTAAATATGGTATTCATACTAAGAACAACACAACTGTTATTGCCTTGTTCAAGGAGAACATTTTACTATAAAATAGCAATTTTTTTATTTTTACGATATGATTCTGATACTTATAATCTATACGGCTAAATCTGCTCTTGCTGTTACTGTCTACTGAATAAGGGGCCATATTTTCCTAAAAAAGTATGGAAGTGGAGTGTGAAAATTGTGGTCCACAGAAGCATGTGGAAACTACTAAAAAATCACATATTTTACTGAAATATCACATATTTGTAGTAACCCTGAATTTCTTCTAATCGCATTATAAGTACGTCTTCTGTATTTTTTTATCTCCTTAGTTCCATGATATGCAAAAGTTTTTAGAAATTTTATTTTAAAATTGATATCTGATTATTTCTAATAAATTTGTTGATGTTTCAAAAGTATCTAAAAACAGGTTAAATTACTTGGCTTCTAATAAATATTGTTTTAATTGATAAATTTTGAAACGTGGTTACCTAGTATCTATGAAAAAGTTATACTGTTGTCATATACATATTTAATATAGAATAAACAGTATTAGTAAATATTTTTTACTTTAGACTAAATTCTAAATTGCTAATTGAATTTATTATATACTCTAAGACCCTATATTTATAATATACTATAAATAGAATACTGGAATTAATTGCAGATGTGTATCTGCTATACACTGTAAACGTTGAAAATGTCATAATCTTCGCGCGATACAGTGACACAAAATCTTACATCACTGCGACAACATTACACATATCACCTCCACACACATGCACGCATACACAGGCAAGTGGAAGGGTTTTATTTTTTTCCCTTATCAAACTGAAATAGTTTAGAATATTATCCGATACGAAATATATATAAGAGTTGTGGAGGTATGTATGCTTGGTACACATATATGTTTCAACAACTCATATATGTATGAATAGTTAGCTTAGGTTAGCTCAGATAGATCGCGAATTGCATGTATCAGGCAATAGCCAAGGCCGAGGTGTGCTGTGCACCCTTGAGCTAGTTGTCAAAATAAAATCGGCTGAGTGCCTTAAGCGCTCGCCTTAGTAGCCCGGTGAAGCTGTTAAGACCTTGCTGGGTTAATAGCGTAGTCAGTTCGAAAAAAAAAAGTCATAATAGTGTTTTCTCGAAAAAATTGTACCAACTTTAAGATGTAATTTCTTAATTGTGTTTATGGCAATACTTTAGAATTTTTAATAAGTATAATGAAGTATTTTATTATTGAATTAATATTATTGAAATATACAGTTATATATATAGTTATATAATATATAAATGTTTGGTTATATAATGAACTTTTATATGTTTTTAAGTGCCTAAAGATGATATGTAAACTTCAATCGACGAAACGAAACGTAATGGTATTAATCATCAGCGACAGATTTGACAACTTTGACGTTTATAATCGTCAAAATTGTTGATAGCGTATAGTGATTTGGTCATACCGCACCCATTAAAATTTCACCTGGATTTGTACTAAATAGCTTCATTTTAACGTAAATTAACGTGTGGATATAATGGGTGACCATTTACCAGCATGTGTTATCGATGTGGGAACTGGGTACACAAAATTAGGCTTCGCCGGCAACAAGGAACCCCAGTTTATAATTCCATCGGCAATCGCAATAAAGGAAACTGCAAAAGTTGGTGATCAAAGTACTCGGCGCATGACTAAAGCCGTAGAGGATTTGGATTTCTTTATTGGAGACGAGGCATTTGACGCGACTGGATACGCTGTGAAGTATCCTGTGCGTCATGGTCTCGTTGAGGATTGGGATTTGATGGAGAGGTATATAGAGCAATGTATCTTCAAATACTTGCGGGCTGAACCCGAAGACCATCATTTCTTGCTCACTGAACCACCTCTGAACACCCCGGAAAATAGGGAGTACTTAGCCGAGATAATGTTTGAGTCTTTCAATGTGCCAGGGTTGTACATCGCCGTTCAGGCTGTGCTAGCGCTTGCTGCTTCGTGGAAATCGCGTACTTCGGCTGAACGAACCTTTACAGGCATCGTTGTTGACAGCGGAGATGGTGTTACACATATAGTGCCTGTTGCTGAAGGCTACGTCATTGGTTCCTGTATCAAACACATTCCTATAGCAGGCAGAAACATTACCTCATTTATACAATCTTTACTTAGAGAACGTGAGGTTGGAATACCACCGGAACAAAGTTTAGAGACAGCTAAAGCCATTAAGGAAAGATTTAGCTATATTTGTCCAGATATTGCAAAGGAATTCGGTAAATATGACAGTGATCCTGGTAAATGGATGAAAAAATATACAGGAATAAATGCAATCACTAAGAATCCATTCACAGTGGACGTTGGGTATGAAAGGTTTCTGGGACCGGAAATATTCTTCCATCCTGAATTCTCAAATGCTGATTTTACTGTACCATTAAACGAGATGGTGGATGATGTTATTCAGTCTTGCCCTATTGATGTGCGAAGAGGATTATATGGTAATATAGTTTTGTCGGGAGGATCGACAATGTTCCGTGACTTCGGAAGAAGGTTGCAAAGAGACATCAAGAGAACTGTTGATGCTAGACTGAAGCTGTCTACCATGTTGTCTGAAGGTCGCATTACACCAAAGCCTATTGATGTGCAAGTGATATCTCACAACATGCAGAGATATGCAGTCTGGTTCGGGGGTAGTATGCTCGCCTCTACCCCTGAGTTTTACCAAGTTTGCCACACTAAGCAAGCGTATATGGAGTATGGTCCTAGTATCTGTAGGCACAACCCAGTCTTTGGAACCATGACATAATATGCATGTCAGCATTAAATACTTTTTAAATTTCTTTTTATTATATTTAAAAAAATACATCATTTTTACATATTAAGCTTAATTTTCATCTTCTTGAAATTGTATGTAAGAATAATTTTATATTGAGATTTACTTTAAAGTCATTGTAAGGTATTATAAAATAGTAATTTATGTTTAAACAATATTGAAAATTCACAAAAGTATGATTTATAGTTTTATACACCTACCTTATTGTTAATAGAATTATTGTTAGCTTTTAGCTGGAAGTATTGTAAACATTTAAGCATTTATTTTGCATTCCAGCCTTTAACCAAAAATAAATACTTTAAAAAAGTTGTGGCTTTATTTTATTCAAAACATTTGCAGTATTTATTTAATCATTTTTGTCTGGTTATGGATAAAATTAAACTTGGAATAAAATAATTGACAATAGATCTTCAAGTAAAAATAATTTGATGGAGATCAAATAAACTCATGATAAATAATAGTTTTATTGAGAACTAAATACTATAGACACTCAACTCTTTAAAAAATGTAGTTGTTTGTTAATGGCCTAAAAGCAGAGTATATTTAAAAGAATATACATTTAATATAGTCTGTTTATGATAAAATTAAACTTAGGATAAAATAATTGACGTTTAATTTTCAAGTAAAAATAATTGAATGGGGATCAATTAAACTCATGATAAATGACAGTTTTATTGGGAACCCAATTTAATAGACACTCGACTCTTTAAAAAGTGTAGTTGTTTGTTGATGGCTTAAAGGCAGAGTAAAATTAAAAGAATATACATTTAGTGTAGTGTTCTTTTGTTTTATTAAATTGAATACCTCCATATAAGCCATATTAGAAAGTAGTGACACTAATGCAACATAGGGATGTTGAGGGCAAAAGCCAGCATTGCTCTTTTCATCCGACTCGCCATGCTTTCTAATTAGTGCCTGCTAAATACATAAAAGCATACTTCGTATGCGTAACATTGCTGTTATAGGGTTGCTTAAAGAAAAGTGATACAAAATATGATTTTACTTTTTTATGTTATTCATGTTCCTTCTGATACGAACGTGATACCTTATTAGACACAAGATATGACTGGCAGGCATAAACGTTATTTAACATTTCTCAATATTATAAACACAAAAAAGTACGATAGATATTTTGGGGAGTGTTAAATTAAACACTGATTTTGTAATCAAGACTTTTAATTATGGACTTGTATCCTGAGGAAAATATATATTCGTCTGTCACATCGAAAATGTCGTTCGCTTTCAAAGAGGCCAATGTGCATAGACAATTTTTAATGGCCAGCACGCTACAGATATTTAATCACCGATTATACAATTGTAGCGGTAATTTATCTACGTACGTTAAGGTTATATATGAATTAATCTACATTAAAATTAAAAAGATTAAAGTATTTATATTCAGTAGCGATAACCCTATGAATGTGATTGTAATTGACAAGTGAGGCCTAGTCTAATATTAGCGTTTTTTACAAACCCGCCTCTAATTAGTATGGCGCCGACGAGGGCCGATGTTTTCCATCGTGTGCCTTGCAGGCACAAAAAGACCAATTCACATTTCAATCAGGAACAATCTTACGTTTCGCTGATTCATCTCATAGTTGCATAGCACAACACAGTGATTGCATTTTTTTTAACTGTGTTATGTGTTCTTTAAATAATTTAAGCATTAGCATAACTTATATTGATGGGGCAATATATCGCAAAAATGTTGTAAAACAAAAGTACGTTTTGTTTCCGTCTCAAAATTCGTTGGGTTTGTCCGACAATTAATTTATAAGATTTCAGTTTTATGTTAGACTAGCTGACCTGTGCCCACTTCATTGGACGGTAAACATTTATAAAAAAACTACTTTTTGTAGGCATTATCAAGCTCTACAACTTTTCTCTGGAATTCAATCATATATCCCTCATCGTTAAGGCAGCGTTCGTAAGAAACGTTTTCGTTCGACCGTTTTTTCTTCGACTTACTTTGCAAATCTGACTTCCACAAAAAAAGTCTTTTCATTTTTCGAGTTAATATATAGCCTATGACACAAATAACGTGGTTTTCAATTAGTAAAAGAATTTTCAAAATCGGTTTAGTAGATAGGTACATATATTACCTCCTATAACGTCACAAACTCACAAACTTTACCTCTTTATAATTAGTATAGATTACATGTTGTTGATGTTAATTTGTTGTTAATTGTGTTCTTTTTGTAAATTTAATTAAATTATGGTTTGAAACTACAGTATCTGATAAGAAATATATATAGGAGTTGTTGAGGTATGTATACTTGGTACACATATATGTTTCAACAACTCATATATGTATGAATAGTTAGCTTAGCTTAGACTATGTCGCGAATTTCATGTATCAGGCAACAGCCCAAGCCAACGTGTGCCGTGCACCCTTGAGCGAGTTGTCAAATAAAATTGGCTGAGAGCCTTAAGCGCTCGCCTTAGTAGTCCGAAGCTGCTAAGAAGCTGTTAAGACCTTGCTAGGTCAATAACGTATAGCGTCAGTTAGAAAAAAAAAGAGAAACTACAGTGAGAGGACAATTGAGTCAGCACATTTCAAAATAAGCTAAATGCAATTTTAGCCCTTCCTAACACTTTATGTTACTTTAAAAAAATTCTAATTTAGTATGTATAAAATATAAAAATCATAAAAAAACTAAAAACCTTACAAACGGCAAAATTTGAACATCTTTCTCGGTGTATAAAAAATGAAAATCTTAAATAAATGAAAGATGAGGTATGAACGATAACAATTGACTAGTAGTCCGGTGAAGCTGTTAAGACCTTGCTTGGTCAATAGCGTAGTCAGGTCGAAAAAAAAAAAAAAAAGATAACAATTATAAGAAATAGGTCCCACAGTAATGGACCTACTCCAATTTTATGTAGAACATAGGAAACATTTCGAATAGTAAACGAAGTGAGGTGAACCGGAAAAAGGTAAGTGAGTCAGTTATCTAAATTTATATAGCTTGACGTTATTTATTATAACATTGTTTCCTTTATTTAGCGAAGTTATTTGCTGTTATTTACAAAACAATTGAGATATATTTATTCTACAAGTAAAATAGAACTGGTAATTGGGTTTCGTTGTATAGTTAGTTAAGCATAATAATCGATTATTAAGATTGTCAAATGTTTTTTGGCAGAATCTGATTTTTATTTTAACGTAGACACATAAATTCCTCTGTGTTTGTATCTTCTTTAAAGATAACATTAATAGGGTTAAGTTACTCCTAATAACGCCAGTTATCTGTCAGCGGTAGCCCTGTAAAAATCGATCAAACCGTTTTGGTGACTAGCTGGAACAAACAGCCAGACAAATTTGTTAAAAATTCGTTGTTATAAGTATCATATATTATCGTACTTTCATATCCGTTTATTAAAAAACAATTGTTATGTAATTACAAAAAAACACATCAATTGTATTTATTTGTATAAATAATAATCTTGCGTTATTTAACCCTGTGTTGTGTAATATTGGTCGTATTGTACGTAATATAGCTTGGTTATTAACAAGAATGAAGTGGATAGGAAGTAATAATTAGGAACATGACTTCCGAGAAGTCACAGATACTCCCTGGAAATTTCTAACAAAGGGAGCCCATTTTCCTAGAAGAATAATATCACAAGACTACTTTAAAGCGATGATTGCTTAGTGGTTAGCGTGTTCGAACACTATCGACCTAGGTTCGAATCCTTGACCATGACGTTTCGGCTAGGGAAAACAAAACATCACAATGAGACCATAGCATGGTGGCAGAACATTTCCTAAGCCCAGATGGCTAGCTTCTACCCTCAAGTTAAAATCTGTCACCAAGCACCTATTGGTGTGTGCCGGCAACTGAACTTGAGAGCCAGTCCCTCAAGGTTTAGCATGTCTACCAATTTGGACCACAAAATCATGTGAGATTGTGATGAAGAACGAAAACCTATAAAGTATAAGAAAGACACTTTTTCATAACTACTTATTTGATAATGGCAGTAATAATCGTAAATAAGGGTTATTAGCGGGATTTTAGTCTGTCATGTATAGGATTTTATATTCTATTCATTCTTGTTACTTGACTCTGTGCATAAGTGAAGTGAATGGAAAATAATAAAAAGGAGCATGAATTCTGAGATACCACAAAAACTCCCTAGAAAGTTCTAACAAGAGAGCCACCATCTTGTTGGAACACTGAAATTATTCACACGACACTTATTGTGTAAAATATGTTGTAATCTCCATTGAAACAAAACATAACATTGACACTGGTAAATGCTTCTGCGGAGCCAAAACAAGAAAATGAAGAAGAATCTTAAATAAAGAAGTAAATAAGAAGAAGATTGGCAAATACGTGAGATACTACTGTTCAGATTGACGTACCATCCAGAAGTCATTTGAATAGATATTTTGACTGTAATGAGTTTTCTTACTTACATAATTGTAAGTAAGAAAAGTTAGGTGAATATGTATTATTTATCATAATAGTAGTAATTTGGGGTGTAAGGGGTGTCAAATAACATCTAAGAATTGAGACATCCAAGCCAACCTCACCTGTACGTGGTGCACCCTGCTGAATAACGAACGAGGCAATGGCGATAGCGGGGTGGTGGGGTTTTACAGCCTGACTGGGTCGCAACCACCATGTATATGGCGAAAAAGCCCGTCATAGTGATTCGCTTTTGCGGGTTGCGTTTCGGGATCAGCCTGTGCATATCCAGCTTTTCGCAGGCCGGCATGACAGCGGCGACCGGCGATGGACAGTATGTACTCGTTGGTTGCCATTGTTTTTGAATTGTACTATGCTTACCATCAGGCATAGTGTAATCACTTTGCCGTGCTACTATAAAAAAAAAAGTAAGATATTACAATTACGAAAAAAGAGGTCAGCAGTGTGCTTATTTATTTTCTTAAAAATGTTATAACCATTGCAACACAGTTGAGCGACAGCTTCTATACAAAACTATGCGCCGCACTGTGTTCTAGCAAGTAAATAAAATTGTTGGATTCTGCGAACTACACAAAGTTAAAGCCGGGGTAACGCGGTGCGGTAATAGGAAATCTTGCCAACTTTTCAAAGGTTCTGAACAAGTGTAGTTTCCTGAACTAGTTTATTAACTTTAATAATACACAATGTGCCAATTACTTGTCGATTTTCCTACAAACATAACGTGATATATACGTAAAGATTAAATCATCCGCTCGGAGAGTACGTCGACGTGATTACCGATGACAGATCGACTTAACTGACTTTAAATATATTTTGTGTACGCTTTTTACTTTTCTAAATTACCTAATCCATTGTACGAGTTTATGAACCGATATTTAATTAATGATTGCTTTTTGTCAGCAGTTCAGAATTTAAAAAAGATATAGAATATAAAGTGATATTTAAATATGTACTATGAAATGTAAACGAAAAATGTAATATGAAAAATTAACTTAATTTGATATTGATTATTACAAATTATGTATTATTTACACAATTTCACATTTTTTTTCGCTTTTTGACCAAAATCACACCTGTTAAATTAAAGTAAATAGCTAAATCAAGAGAACTGACTCTCAAATATAGTAACCAGAACACACCTATATATAGGTCCTTAACGAAATAATTTTAAGGCAGCTGTGTATTAAATGCACCGCGCCTACCGACCGCTTCCACGGCCGGCTCGCGGTATCTTTTTCGCAGTCTAACCTGTTTTTTTTCGCGGGGTAATCCTCTTGGAAATCTGCACCTAGTCGGGCAGAACAGGTGAGAATGCCAGATTTTTACTGTACTAAACCCCCTCGGTGTTCTTCTTGCACCATTTAGCTGGACGGGCAGGAACGGCCTCTTCAGTGCTTCTACCCGACCCGGCAGGTGTTGACCCCTCATCAAGGCCCCGACTTGTAGTCTGGAGAGGGAAGACCTTGACCCTCTCTGACGAACTGATGGGAGGCGAACTGAACACTAATGAGCCTTAACAACGTGGGCATGTGTTAGAGTTGCCAGGGCGACAAACATGTCCATCGCCCACATCAAGCTCTCACTACGGCGGCCGGAGGTCTTCACCGACCCATCGCTGCCGTGTGGTTCGTCGGCTGCGGGAGGGGAGCAGAGTGGTCTGTTCGCAGTCACGTGGAGAGAAAATCCATCATGGACTGTCAGGCCCTCGGGGGAGAGCCTGACTTGAACCGACCACCAGCCATTGTGATGCCACTTTAACCGGCTAAAACTCCACGACAACCACCGCCGCACTATGGGAGTGTCCCGGGGTTGCGTTAGCAAGCTCCGCAACACCCCCTGGCGGCAGGCGTTTCCCACGCCACACCCGACTGAGGCAGCCCGGTTGTGAGACTGCCTCCCAGCCCGCCGAACCCGTGCAATGGGAGTCCGGGGCCCCCGCCCCTTTCTCCCTGAGTTCGGCAAGCAGCGGAGAGGCTAAGCCGCTCCGCCACCGACGGAAAACACGAGCAGGTTTTGTAGGTGGCAGAGCCATGCTGTAGCTATTAGTAGTTTCAGCATAAATCCGCTCGCCCGGGCTAGTGACATCCTCTCACAGAAAACCAACGTGAAATAACAGTGGTGTATATTGTACAGTGAAGTAACGCATTGTTGCGTTTCGTTCGGTCAGTGAGAGCGCCAGAGGCCTACCTTTTTTTTTTTATGTGGGGAAATCCCTTATGGATACGCCACTCCCTCGGGGGAGAGAGTGGGTTATGTCCGACTCGCACGGACTAAAACCCCACGGTGTACGTCTGCCGCCATGTTCGGGGCGGCACGAGATCTCTACAGATTTCATCGTGCCGCCCCAGCGGTTGGCCCAGCAGCGAAAGCGCCGCCGCCGGGCCCCGTCTTGTTAGCAGACAGCCGGGTACACACCGGACGTCTCCTCCGTCCGCCGGACCTGTGCAATGGGAGGATGGGCCCCCCGACCCATCCTCCCTAGGTCCGGTTACGGTGGAAGGAGGCGGCGGTCGAACTGCCGCCTCCTCCTGCCTGTCCTCCGTTGGCGGAGAGGGCCACTAAGAGGATCGTCCTCGCGGACCCTCTCCGCCGCCTCCTTCTGCGAGACGACTTCCTCGCAGAAGGAGGCCATTGCGTTCCACGCATCCTCGCTGTCGAGCATGGCCGCAACCACGCTCGGCAGCGAGAGATCTTTACTAGCTAGATTAAGTTACAAAAAGCCTTAAATCGATTCGCATTATCCATAAAAGAGAAACTAAGTTAAGCTCATTATTGAAAATGTCACCAGACATACTATTATTATAATTGGCGGTTAATGATGATGAAATGATAGAAAAAAATACTCACTAATACGTACAAAATAGCAGCACCATATGGCTCGCAGAAGGCAGGATTTTTTCAAACTTATTTGAGTCTCATCTTTATATATCTATTGGTAATCTTATACATTATCTTTATTCATTCAATCCTGTGTTATTCTTTTCTATAATCTATATTACTGGGAAGCTTCATCAAAATTCCTTCAGTAGTTTATTCCATGCATGCATTTTGGTATGTAAAGGGTGTCGAATAACATCATAAGACTTGAGACACCCAAGCCAACCTCACCTGCACGTGGTGCACCCTGCTGAATAACGAACGAGGCAATAGCGAAAGCGGGGTGGTAGGGTTTTACAGCCCGACTGGGTCGCAACCACCATGTAAATCGCGAAAAAGCCCCTCATAGTGATTCGCTTCTGCGGGTTGCGTTTCGGGATCAGCCTGTGCATATCCAGCTTTTCGCAGGCTGGCATGACAGCGGCGACCGGCGATGGATAGATTCTCTCTCTGTGGTCCCCATTGTTTTTGGATTGTACTGTGCTTAGCATCAGGCATATGGCAGTCAATTTGCCGTGCTACAATAAAAAAAAATCCTCCACAAACTTTTTCGTCTATAATGCACGTCAATAACAATGTACAATAATAAATAACGTTAACGAAACGCTCACTGAGAAATATGTCTTGTGCCTTAAAATCATAAAGCTTTCATACAGAGTTAGTTAATTTTAGTAATACAACGTTTAAATATACTGATTTAGATTATATGAATAACTGTTACATCGTTTTGTTCCCTGAAAGAAATCAATTGTCCAGATATATTAATTATCTATCGTCAGTGATCTCGATCTCATTTTTGTAATATATTCTAATAATGCTCAGGTTAATTACTTAATTATTTGTATGTGGTTCCGTCGGTGTACAAGGAACGTACTGGGGTTAGAGCTAATTTCAAAGTGCTAGCATTGTTTTACCGTACTCGTCTTGCCCGAGGGAAATATATCCTGCTATGTGATTTTTAATTATTCTGCCAGACGCTTTCGCATCGTGCGAAAAATATATTTTTTATAAGTCGTTAGGGAAAGTACTTCGACGATGTTTATATTACATTTATTTAAAAAATAGTTGGTACAGATTTGAATGAAATATGAAATGTAATTAACTTAGGCTACATATTTACCAAAGGTTTTATACCATTTTTAAATAATATCTTTCGAAAGTGTGAAGGTTTTTATTCAATCAAATTTATTATTACTGTATAGAATCATTTATAAGTTATTAGCTAAACGCAGTCTTACTCACGCTAAATTTTGTCTGTTCTGGTCTCGTTATTGCTTAGTGAACTTTATGATATATTTTTAATTCAGATTTTAAATGATTGCATCGGGAGGATATGTGTGGTGACGTACCTGCCTACGTGGTATGATATTTTTGTCGCTGGTCCGGTTAAACCACCATCGACCGTTGGCGAATATATCAACTCTAGTTTCCACATATGCTTATTTCGTGTTGACTTGACGGGTTTTTGTTAGCACTAACTCTTTTTACCGGAATTCGTCAAACCGCCGGGAGACTGTTGTGTTTTGTGTGTTTCGGGTACAACTGGCGTTGTTTCGTTTTTGCCAATAGCAGCGCGACGTGAAGGAGGCTCATCTGTAGGAGCCAGTGAATGTAAAGAAAGGGCCGCCAACCGCAATTCTGTTTAAAACATCAGAAACAGATTATAATCCGTTGTTATCATAGTACATTATACCAGGTGAATATTTAAAGGTTAACCCTTCATTCCTATCGTAGTTCATGGTCGTCTTTAACATAATATAAAATAATAAAATCAAAACAAATTTTCATAAACAACAAAGAGAACCTAGGTTAAAGTTTGTTCTAAAACTTTTTAAAGTATGGGAACGATACTTTTTAATGTAAAAAATCACGCCTACATTCAAAGAACACTTTTAAATGGGTGCTTTTCAAGATTAATCATTACGTTTATTACAACTGTTTATTGTGGGAACGACGCACGGTCGAACAAATGGACACAGGGCGCGGGTCGAGGTGCTGGACGCAGGCCGGACTGGGCGGCAGGGCGTGATTCATTCCTTTCCGTATTTTTTTAAAATGTCAAAACGCGGTATACGAACAGTTGGGTCACCTGTTGTTAAGTGATCACCACCGTACATAGACACTAACAACACCAGGGGAGTCGCAAGTGCGTTGCCAGCCTGTGTATGGAGGAGGGAAAGAAGGTGGGCCTCCGGCGCTCTCACTGACCGAACGAACCCCAATTATACTTATACTTATTTACTTAACTTATTATTTAATTATACTTATATAATTTATTACACCAGTTCTTTTTTGCGCAAATCTGTTCGCGCAAATGTTGAGTGTATATCAGTTTTGCGTTTCTCAAGATAATTAGGTCAAAAATTAAGCACCTTTTTCTTATTTGATTTAGAACGAGAATCGACTAATAATTATTATGTAAAAATATTGCTGGCGACTAACCAGTCGCGCTGTATCGGAAGCAAACATAGTAAGAATAAGAAAAAAAAGGAAAAACTACGACTGTTACGTCGGGTACGTAACAATAATGTAGTGTGAGACATTAAACAAGCCTAATCTAGAAGGGGACTGGATCTTAAGTTCAGCTACACACATAGGTGCTCGGTGACTCATTTACAACTCGTGGGTGGTAGCTAGCTGGGTTTAGAAAAAGCGGTACTAGCCTTCTGTAGTTTCATCACGATGTCTTCCTTTAATGAAAGCTCCGATTCATTTGCAATGATTGAGTCTACGTCGCTTGACGCGGTGTCTGAACACGCTAACCGTTAAACCATCATCCCTTCAACATGAAGTTTCAGCTGAATTAATATCTATCTATCTATATAATTTATATATCTATCTAATCTAATCTAATTTGTCTATCTATGTATTCTATCTATCTAATACCTTTAAACGAGCAATTCTTAAATATTTTTATATTGTTATATATTTAGGATCACGGAAACGGCGGCAGTGATTTCCGTGAAACTTAGTATGTAGGTGGTTTCGGGGATGATAAATCTATAGATTTCATTCATGGATACCTTTTTTTTCTGAGTTTTCAGGCAATGAAAAAATATAGCTAGAATATAAAGGTAAATTTCGCCGCCGCTGTCAAATAGCTTAAATGGAAATCGACTGCTTCGAAAATCCGTCTAACCCCATAACCCCAGTTCGAATCCGAGTGAGACCAAAAGAGGTATCTTTTTTAATATTTTTTATTTTGATATATAAATTCTAATTTTGTGATGCAAACCTAACAGTTTATTTTAATTTAAAAATGTTTTTTTAAGAACCGAGCCAGGTTCGGTCGCTCAGGTACTGTTAATAATATCACTTTCAGATATATTAGATTAATCTTACATAGGCTATAAATTTTTTCGAAAAGGAAACTCTACTATACTATAGTTATACTGTATATTAAAATTATTGACATTCACATCATTATTTGAATCAATATATTTTTTCTACTTCTCAACCGAGTGTACAACCACGCAGATATTTCTTTTAATTTGATACATGAATAATTTTCTGAAGAACTGTACACCAACTGTACAACCACATCTTTTTGGACACTTTGACAATCTTTTTACGGTATAAACGTAAAAGATTCTTTTCAATTCGGACTGACAGTTCCAGACTTAGGCATGTAGGCATTAGACAATTAGACAAGAATGTCTTGAACTTTGCAAGATTAGTATAAATATGAACTAACCTTAATAAAAACTCACGTCGATAGTTCTCTATTAAAATTAAATCACCTACTTTGATAACCTACTCTTATTCATAAATATACATGAAAGTATAATGTATATCGCATATCAAATTCTGTCATGTATATGTATGTAGGTATCGGTTGACCTATCTTCGCTCGATTTCTCGTTTTAGCCGCGTCCGAAATATCTCTTGAAAATCGATACACCCTGTCTACTTGTACAAACCATTATCTACTGAATCTCATTTTTCACAGTTTCCATATTAATATTATAAATGTGGAAGCTGAATTTGTTTCTACTTCAAGACTTAACTTCTCTACCGGTCATCCGGGAAGTTTGCATATATATTATCAGGAGTACAGAAAAGGACATTGGGTCCCTCATTCCGAAAAAATGTACTGTTCCCGAGGCAGAGATAAAGACCACATTAACGCAAGTATAGTCGTACAATAAATAAAGAATGTATTTCCAATACTGTTTAAAGTATCGGAATAATTTAATCCTTGAAGCTTTGTGATTACTGGCTAAATGTCCATCAATTGGGAGTCTCCGGACTTTTATTATGCGATTGGAGGCAGAATAACAGACGGGTCACCTAACGATAAGTAATTATTGCCGTCCATGGACACCTGCGACACGAGGGGCATCACTGATGCTTTGCCGGCCTTTTAGGATTAGGCTAGTTTCTTAAACATTTATAGGTTATATTAGTCCGAAAACGCTGAGAGTTTGTTCCAGATAACCGACATACGTGAAAACATAGTAGACGATTTCCAACCATCGACATGAGATGGACGGAATTTCCATTTGTGGCGAGTCGTTGTCGTTCGGGCTTGATTCCAGACCGGAGCTGAAAAAATGTTAGCATATGGATTACATTTTAGTTTTGAAAGTGTCTTTATTTATTTATTTATAACTAACTGATAGTATTCGTACTACTACGGTTATGTCTGAATCTACAGTTGTAAGACTATTGTATATATTTGATTCATCAATATTTGCTTAGTAATACTAAGTGACATATAATCAACTAACTCCGAATAACTTCAGACTGTAGTATTGCAACTGAAAAGTTAATATCGTTCCACACATTGATAAATATGAAGCATAAGATATATAATGTAATATATATAACTTGGATATATAAATATTCACTGAAATAATCAATTTGTACATTGAATTGACTTTTTAATATCACTTTCCGCAGAGAAATATCTGTAGTATTCTTAAGGGTAACATGTTTAAGATCTGACAGCCATGAATGTCATAAAGTTATAGAGAGCTTTCTTATACGCCGTTTACTAGTAGCAAGCCATAAAATTGTTTAACATGTATTTGTGAGGTTTGTAACGACTTTATGTAGCTTTATATATGTAATTCTTCTGTACGTGACTGAACTCGACCTAAGCGGTTGGAAATTTGTTGTGTGTATTGGAATGGATTAGATTCAAAATTGTACCCGCTAGATGGCAGTTACTTTACCGAAAATTTCATTTATACAATCAAAACAGGATTTCAAGCACGGATTATCAAAAGGTTATCAAATTTTTAATTTTTATCTTTGAGCAAATTTTTAGCTCTAAATAGCTACGTTTTTTTTCTATAGTAATGTTATTGCCAAGATATTCATACTGAGCTAAAGAGGCCAGAGATGAAATGAAAACAATAGCCTGCATTTCTCGATTTCAACTTTTTATCTAAGCGCGAGTTTCACAGGTACTTAACGTTTAATTGCTTCGTTGGGTTAGTTATCCGAACTTCGGCCACATCTTATCTCTCGCTGTTTATTGGCAGGCTGCCTTAAATAAAATGGGCTTTGTAAGATGTCGGTCATAACAGAACGTTGCCAGCTCATTAAGCTCTCCCGCTGAAATGGGAAGTGCAAGGGTAAGTTATAAATTGAGGTCTACGGAAAATGCGGCTAAAACCCGTTACCATAAAACCCGGATTCTCGGTATAATAATTATAAAAGCGGATTCTGTCCTTATTAAAATACATTAATTAATTTTGTATGCACTAGGAGTTCCATTGCTTTTACAATTTTTACTTATGTTAAAATATATTCTCATCCTAATGTTTTTTTTTCGAGAATATAAGCGAGAACATTTATGGCAAATACTTTTTGGACAAGTTGTTAAAAGTATCGGCATTTTTTTTAGGTCTGGTTCGTGAGTATATATTATTACCGTATATATTATTGCCGTTATTTATGAAGAGGAAGGGAAAGATGTTTTATTACGGATTCTCACCCTCAGAATATTGTAAAAATTATATGTTGACCTACATTTTAATTTTGAATAGAAATAATAAAACAAGGACTGGAAATATTTTCTTTTTTTATTTATTTATTTATTTAAACTTTATTGTACCCCAATTACATATATATATATATATATATACATTTCAAAAACATTTCACGTTTTATTACCGGTACAATGGGCGGCCTTATTGCTATTAGCAATTTCTTCCAGGCAACCTTTGGATGGATTTTTCAATGGAGTAGAATCAGGGGTATTCTGGGTATACAAGAATAAATACTAGGTAATACAACTTAAGATAGTGGCACGTAACTGTAATATAATAATGTAATAACTATAAATAATATAAAATACAATAACTGTAATATATATATATATATATAGATGTATAGATTGATAAATATATACACATAAGCGAATTTTAAATAGTGTTTTTTGACAGAGTTTCTAAAAATGCCCATCGTCTGCGCCCATCTTATAGAAATCGGTAGAGCATTTCGTTTAGCTCAGTTCGTTTCCCGTTTTTGTGTAATGTAGACAACAGCCCAAATCGAGGTGTGCCATGCACCTTTGTGCTTGTTGTCAAAACAAAATCAGCTGAGTGCCTTAAGCGCTCGCCTTAGTAGGCCGGCGAAGCTGTTAAGGTCTTCTTAGAACAATAGGGAAGTCAGTTCGAAAAAAAACTTGCGTCTTAAAAAGTTATTTCATGTCGCTGTTAACTCTATACATATATTTCGTCCTTAATGAAACCCATTCATCGGGTTCGCTAAGCACTACGTTACCTACGGAGTTTGTAAAGCCGCGCTATATTTCTTTGGTGAGATGCTAATTAACGTAATTTCAATGTAATTTCGGGTTTCGTTAAAAAATTTGTTTGCCTTTCATAGCTCACTCTCTTTTGTTTCCATCTCATTTGTTTGGCACAGCGTTTTCAGAGTCGAGTAGGCTTGTTGATTGAAATTAATATAGGTTAACTTTGTTTATATTTTTTCTTATGAATGGATTTTGTAACGCAGCTTGCGGTTGGAGTTAACTGGTAAAAATCGTCACTTCATAATTTCTATATCCAACAATTTACTTTCTTCTTACCATTTATATGCTGATGATTTACAAATTTATTCACAGGCTTCCCTCGACAACCTGTCACAAGCTATTGATACTATTAACAGTGACCTGACACGCATTAGTGGATGGAGTAAAGCCTATGGTATCAGATTCTGATACCATAGGCTTTACTCCATCCACTAATGCGTGTCAGGTCACTGTTAATAGTATCAATAGCTTGTGACAGGTTGTCGAGGGAAGCCTGTGAATAAATTTGTAAATCATCAGCATATAAATGGTAAGAAGAAAGTAAATTGTTGGATATAGAATTTATGAAGATTCCGAAAAGTAATGGAGATAACACCCTGTGGCACGCCAGTAGAAGTCGCTGATAAGGAAGAAAAGGTTTCGTCGATACTAGCTGACCCGTGCAACTTCGTCTGCATCAAATTGATTGTCACCGGTTTCAATTGTATTTTTAAACGCGAAAATTTTTAATAAACCTAAAACCCGATTGCCGCCACACCTACCGTTTTCCATTGTAAATCCAAACTATCAAGGGACTCCCTCAAACATATACCCAGATGGTATGTGAAAAATAAGCCTACAACCCGTTCGTGACATCATCTACCGGGTTCAATTAAAATAAAAACTAACCTACGTATATTGACGGTAATGTAAAAAAAGCTTGAGAGGAAGATTATTTTTGGCTTCTATATCGATAACAAAGTCTATCCCGATTAAATTTTCAAAAAATATTTAAAGTACAGATTTGGCATTGCTACAGTTTTATTATGGTATATAGAATAGATATAGATAATAACAGCATTACAGCTAAAAAAGAAATTGCGTTTTGATAAGTAGATTCATTATAAAACTAAGTAAAACTTAGAAAAAGAAAATAAGTATCATACACTTTATTTGATAAACATTTTTCTTTTTTTTTGTTGTTCTTGTATAAAAAATAAATTTATAGAAGACACCGCGTGGCTCATTTAATAATACGTAGGTTAGTTATAGCCTGACACGCACGTCATAGGTATATAATGTACTCTGTGGTAATAGGTTCACTAATACTAACTCGAGAAGGTTTTCAACCTGAATAAATAACTATACGGTAGGAGATATTGACTTGCTAGAACTTCTGACATTCATCACAATGTTTTTAAGTTTGACGATCATTGTACTACAAGCAAATTTATTGTGTCAGGTAATTGCTCTATTGAACTTGAAGATGTGACTCGGCAAGGAACTTCCTCGCCACAGAACCCAGTACCTTCAGTTAGAAATGCCTTTGACACGAGAGGGGAGGGAAGTGGATACGGAAGCAAAGTCTGACAATTCAATAGAAAAAAACCGATACATGCTATGAGGCAACAGAGGTCGTTGAGGAGTCATCCACACAACAACCACGACAGTCAGAAAAGCCAACTATTGCTGCAAGATCGTTGCGACTTGTACCTAGGATCGATTATAAACAATTTTGGTAAGATAATAATTTATATTTGTAATGTCAAGCTAGGGGAAGAAATGTTGTATATTATATGATAATATGTGGGTGGTTGATTCCACGCCTATTTAAGTAATATCGCATGTCTTTTTTTTTCGAACTGTTTACGCTATTGGCCAAGCAAGGCAACAACAGCTATTAACAGCTTCACCGGACTACTAAGGCGAGCGCTTAAGGCACGAATCTGATGCTATTTTGACAACTAGCTCAAGGGTTCGCGGCACACCTCGGCTTTGGCTGTTGTCTGATACATGCAATTCGCGACCTATCTTTTTTTTTTTTTAACCTGGGGAAATCCCTTTTGGATATGCCACCCTCCCGAGGGAGAGGGTGGGTTATCTCCGAGTCGCACGGACTAAAACCCCACGGTGTACCGACAAACCGTTTTATGGGGGTGGCAAGGGATCGTTCAAGCTAAGCAACCTTGTAGAGCCCCCCGGCCCATCCCCTCAGGTCCGGCTACGGTGGCTGGAGGAGTTGGGCGAAGCGACTTCTCCTCCTGCCTGTCCTTCTTTGGTGGAGACGGCCACTTTCAGGGTCTGCCTCGCGGGCCCTCGCCGCCTCCTCCTTCTGCGTGACGACCTCCTCGCAGAAGGAGGCCATCGCTCGCCAAGCCTGTTCGCTGCCGAGCATGGCCGAAACCACGCTCGGCAGCGATAAGTCCGTTCCCACGGCCGCCGCCAGAATGCGGCGCTGCTCCCCCCACGCAACACACTTAGACAGCGTGTGCTGCGCGGTATCTTCGTCAGCGCCGCACTCGTGGCAGGCGGCCGTCGGCTCCCTGCGTGCGATCCGGTGCAGGTACCACCCGAAACAACCGTGTCCGGTGAGTACCTGCACAAGTCGGAACGTCAGGGAGCCCCACTCCCTTGTTGTCCACTGCCGCAGGACCAGCCGGACGGCGTCCACTGTGAACCGTCCGAACCGCTCGTCCGCCAATTCGCGACCTATCTGAGCTAAGCTAACTATTCATACATATATGAATTGTTGAAACATATATGTGTACCAAATATACATACCTTAACAACCCTTATATAGATTTCGTATCGGATAATATCTCAACTATTTCAGTTTTATAAGGGAAAGAAATAAAACCCTTCCACTTGCATGTGTAAGCGTGTATGCGTGCACGTGTGTGGAGGTGATATATGTAATGTTGTCGCAGTGATGTAAGATTTTGTGTCACTGTATCGCGCGAGCAGCGTACTCAAGGGCTCCACGCCGAGGGAACGGACCTAGGCTTGAGCTGATGCCGAGAGGAGCTTAGTCTGGTGTGCGGGAGCGAAATTTACCCCCAGACCACGGCGGCTTTGGCGTCTAGTCGCACTCTATCACATACATGTAACTCGAAATTTAACTGTTTATCTAATGTAACACCGAGATATTTGACCTCGTCAGCCCAAGGTATATCGATTCCGTATAGCCTGATGGGCTCGAGGTTATTACTACGTCGTAAAGGATCGAAGAGTATCGCGGCGCTCTTATCAGGATTAACTTCTATGCGCCATCGACGAAATCATTCACCGAGTGTACAAACGGCCTATTCGATGCGCTTCCTAAGAAAGTCCGACCGCAAGCTGGAAGTGTAAATAACGGTATCGTCAGCATAGCAAATACCTCGACCCGTTTAGACCGAGGTAGGTCACTGATGAACAGATTGAAGAGCGAGGGCGCGAGTATGGAGCCCTGTGGCACACCTGAGCGTATTGGGTGGGGAATATCGTTTGTCAAATATACTTAGTGTGCTACTAGCGACGTGTTGTTTCAGTTATCCCTACGTTCTCATAAATATCAGTAATATTTCAGCCAATACTATATTTCGACTTCTCAGCCGAGTGTACAAACACTGAGTTTTTTTTTAAATTTGATACGTGTTACGAACACGCGTGATACGAATCACAGTTTTTTGGACACTTTCACCGTCTCCTTACTTTACCAGTAACTGTATATTTTATACACAGGTTTTTTTTTTTTTATGTCATAGGTGGCAAACGAACATGTGGGTCACCTGCTGTTAAGTGATCACCACCATCCATGGACACTAACAACCCCAGAGGAGTCGCAAGTGCGTTGCCATCTTTCGGAGGGAAAGGTTAGAGGAGGGAAAGGGAGAGGAGAGGGGAGGGGAGATGGGTCTCCGGCGCTCTCACTGACCGAGCGAAACGCAACAATGCAAGCACTGTTACTTCACGTCGGTTTTCTATGAGAGGGTGGTAGTACCCCGGGCGAGCCGACCCATTCATGCTAAAATCAATAATAGTTTCAGCGTGGCTCTACCACCATCAATTCATTACGTTTAAAATGAGACGAGATTACTAAATTTAATTTTGTATTTAACACCCTAATTCTATAGGTAATTAACACAACGAGTGTTTACAGTTACGTCTATTATATTATATTAACTAACTAATGACTACCTATTTAGTAGTAGTCAACTTATTTTACTTGCTCCGCTGATAATTTCACAAATAAGTTCAGTTTTTCACAAACAAGTTCAATAACTTTTATCACAAGGTACTTTATTTATATTTATTACTAAGTTTTGCTTGGGGCTTCACTCGTATTAATATGGATTTTGACAGTAAAAACAGAAAAAATTGTAGATTTATATTAGTGGAAGAATTTTCAAAACCCGTTAAGTCGTTTTTGAGTGTATCCATTACAAGCGCATCACTTTCGACGGCTGCAACATATATATCTAATATTTTTCATTATATGTGTAATTTCCAGGACAAGGTTTATACATTTAATAGAAAATGTTTGAATAGTTCGTACGGAAAAATGAAAATTTTAGTATCTATACTCTCCATATTAAAAAAATTTAAGAATGAGTGAAATAGGGAAGTATGGAGCTGGTAGAGAGGTCTTCAGAGATATTGTCAAAATTGACACATCGTTGTACTGTCAAGAGAAGAATTGATTTAATTTTATTCGTTAGTTCACCCACGCGTATTCGGGACGGGCAACTGGTAGTAGTATATATTTAACTAGCCGACCCGTGCCCACTTCGTTGGGCGGTAATACGTAAGCGTGGAATGGTTATTTTGCGCTAAAACGCAGCGGAAGCTCTGAAAAGGAAAAAAATACCCCGATTTTGCAACATTCTTCATTACTGCTCCGCTCCTATGGGTCTTAGCGTGATGATATATAGCCTATAACCTTCCCTGATAAATGAGCTATATAGCACTGAAAGAATTTTCCAAATCGGACCAGTAGTTCCTGAGATTACCCCTTACAACGTCACAAACTCACAAACTCTACCTCTTTATAATATTAGTATAGATAAGTGATCAGTTTGAAAAGGAAATATTTGAACTTTTTTTCTACAAACACTAGGTTAATTCCCATTTATATGTGGTAAGACTCTTATGTGATGTTTTAACATGCCGTAAAAATATGTTCGACGCAGGTCGAAACGTGTCGAAAGAAACGGTCCCTTGAGAGTAAACTGAATTTACCCACAATCAGCCCATTGCGGCACAATATGTGGGGACAATCTCAATCTCGGACAATTTGTACTACGAACACGCAACATAAAGGTTGGTTTTTGCAGAATCCATTCACTTAATATTTTCGCACAGTCATCGTTTCATTCAAGTCGGTTTTGTGTCAAGGGTATGTTTAGAACAGGTAACGTTAAGATACATATTAGATGTTTTATATTGCATTCTAACAGGACTCGTCTGTTTGATAATAAGAAAAAAAAATTACACTTGCGTGTAAATTAAATGTTGTGTGTATCTAAAGAAATTTATTTTGTAGTGATGTAAAAACATCAGATAGATCCACTATAATACGATAACCACACTTCTTACACTCTTTAATGGTCGGTAGAGCCACGCTGAAACTATTACTGGTTTCAGCATGAATGGGTCGGCTCGCCCGGGGTACTACCACCCGACCCATAGAAAACTGACGTGAAGTAACAGTGCTTGCATTGTTGCGTTTTGTTCGGTCAGTGAGACCGTCGGAGGCCCACCTCCCCTCTCCTCTCCCCCTCCCTCCCTTTCCCCCAAACACAGGCTGGCAACGCACTTGCGACTCCTCTGGTGTTGTTAGTGTCCATGGAGTTCCATACAGTACGAAACAATATAGATTGTGCGAACATCGTTCAAATAATATTAACTGCCTCGACGCTCAGATTATTTTTATATTGTGTGTGAACGTTGTTGGTTTTTTAATCACTTAATGCATGGTTTTATATCATATAAAGCATACGGTATTGCATACGATGACAACACAACGTGCACGGAGCTCTATTCACGTGCTATGAGGATCCACCGTCGCACACCCTAACGTTCGTTACCCTAACAACTCATTGGCGGTGTATCAAATCCTGACAAAAGGAAGAAACAAGAAATCGAGTGGTACCACTTGAGCAGTGCGGCAATACAGATGGGCAGAGGTAAGTCGTGAATTCTACTGTGGATGAAGTATTAGTGAACGTAGTATCACTACCTAAACATGCGTACACTGTGGTTTCCGCATATAAATTATATTATCAGTGAATCCTTCAGTATAGTGAGATTTTATGAAGTGTTAATTATATTACATTTAATTGATCATAAATATAATTCATCTTATTCCTGACATAGTTCTAGATAAAATGTCATCCTCTTCCCAATGAAGTAAATGAAACAAAAACAACTTAACGAGTTAATTGAATATATTGAATGGATTTCAGTTTCAAGTTAGATTGTGACGTTAAGTAAAATAAAATACTTTGATAAATAGGTGGGACATATCGTTGTAATTTACTATATTATATAATATTACGTATATATAAGATTACAAACACTATTCACACAAATTAATTTGATGTTGAAATCCCTTTTACGTGATTATTGTCTTTTAGTTCTATAGAATGTCACCCGTGACCTGCCCTCACCTGGCAGAACAATAGGCTGCCTCCCCCTTTATGAAAAGGGAGACGATAGTACGAACCGCTCGTGCCGGCATGCACTGTCTACTATGTGCCAAACTTGAAATTTTAATCTTAGAGCTTCAAACACCAGATGAGTATGATATTCTGAATGGTATTTTTCATATATATAAAAGGTGTATTCTTTGTTTGATTTATGTTTTGTTTTATTTAGTTTTGTATGACATACTCAATTGGTACGCTTTTTAATAAAAAACGAGGTTTATTTTTTTTTTTTTTTTTTTTTTCGTAGTCCGGCGAAGCTGTAAAGACCCTGTCGGGGTAATAGCGTAGTCAGTTGGAGGAAAAAAACGAGGTTTATTTTTACTATATTGAGCTAGCAAAATCTGGTATTCGATGGTGAATATAAATAAATTACAGAATCAGCGGTAGTCGATTCACTATGATGGGAACCATACATAATGGCAAAAAGTAATTGGCTGATATTCAGACTTTTTTTTACAAACGCACGGATAATATGTTATAGATAACCGTCCTATGGGATTACAACCCAGAATATACAGCACGGCGGCTGTGGTGAAGGGACAACATAGAATACAGCGCCATGCGCTTGCCCGAGTGATGGTTGCAAAAGCTTCCTAATTCCGGGAAAAATGTAAAATATAATTACATTACTTATGTATCAATGTGAATATTGTATACATCATATCTAAGGGCTGAGGTCTTTCCTCATTCCGGACGTAATCAAACTGGCTGTAATAAATTTATCTTGTTGTTCAAAAATAATATTCAAAAAGAATATTTCCACTTTGCTTGTGATTAATTATACCATTGTTTTTAACCGAATAACAATTCACAATTCTGTCGGATTAAAATTGTTTATTGGGTGGTTTAAATGTAATATTGAATTTTTAATATATTAGGAATATTCCTGATGATATAACCTACATAGCTTCGTATTTCTTACGAATGAGCCGAAAGACTCGGTGGAGGAAACCGAAAATTGGGGTAGAGCTTATCTAAGACCGACTATAGGAGTATTCCGGTAGCTCTGCTTGAGAACCAGTTCCCATATAGGTTAAGCGTGCTTACTATCTTAGACCACACTGTTATTTAACATCAGGTGAGATCTTATGCTAAATCTTATAAAGTATAGAAGTAAAAAAGTCTTCCAAATTTTCTTGTCTCTTGTTACTTAATTTAATTCGTAAATATCTGATATGTTTCTTATTTACGTGAATTAGGTCGAGGATACAAAATGAATTTTCTGAGATACTTTTATTACAGTGTTTAGATGATAAGAGCACGCGATCGGCATATACTAAAGAGGAGGGCATCTCATAGGAGGAAGCGCTTTTTTAGTACTCTGTAAGGAATGGATATTTTAAGTGCAGCTCCTGAAAAAATATTTTGCAAAATCTCTTTGCCCCTAACTTCTTCGATATCTTAATGTATTGCAGATAGTTACAAGTTCTTGACTGTAATATGATCGATTGTTATTACTAAAGATAATAATAGCCTAATTTTGTATACTAAAAAATTCCTTAAGTCTACATTAATCTTTAAAGAAAATTTACATGAAACTGTAAGCTGAGAAACGATGATGAGAAACAAATAAAATTATTTTTTCACTGAATTCGGCGTCTACCCCTTCGGACGTACGCTAAGTGCGGGGTCTGAGGCGGGGTGAGGGATTTGGGACGAGAGGGAAGAGCGACGCAGCCTCCCTTCCCAGCAACGATTACTGATTAGTGCGGCGGCGTGTGCGGCGGGGCCGCCCGCTTGTTACGCGTCATGCCGCCGCCGGCTTGCTACGAGGAACCTACTGTTGTCTGTGGACGCTCTATGATTCACCTTTGATAACTTACCGTGACGACGGACTGAAACTTTCTGGTGATAATTGACTATAGTACGCGAACAGCTGATGAGGCGCGACCGCGTGCACCGGCAACGGATACTCGACACGCCTCTACATGTGTTACGGTACTACAAATACTACGATTGTGCTATCATGTATATATTTGGTGATTGACGGATATTATTAAACGCGAACGAGTGAAGTTTCACGTGTTTTCCTACGCTCCGTTGGAAGTAAGTACGTTATAGATACTATTATTTACTTTGTGAAATACCAAACTTTATTTAAAAAGTAATATACCGGTAATCTAAACAAATTTATTATTGAGGAAGTAATACTTCCTGTGGTATCTGAATGTCTAAGCTACTAATATATATACTTTGCTAATTTTTAACGGATTTTATTAAATAAAATTAAAGTATTAATTATAGGAAAATTTTAGATCACATAAGACTTACAATAATATAAAATTGTGGCGACTTTTAATCGAGATTTCCTTTAAAAACTGAATTTGAATATTTAACATCGCTTTCTTGATATGTTGAGCGTTGATGTCTTTGTTATGGTTGATTAGAAGCTTGTTTGTAGATCCATAGTATTTTTACGGAAGGAATATATTTGAACTGACGTATACGTTTGTGCCTCTACCGATGCGTAAATTTATTGTTATTTTGGACGATTTTTTAAACGATGTAAATACAATCTTAGTCAATGGAAAATATTTGTTCGAGAAAACTAGTAATTAATACTTTATACCAAACTATATTTCAAAAAGGCTTAGATTACATTATTAAAAATTAAACTCGTGAACACTATTGATAAAAAAATAATGACTCTTTGGAATTACTGTTAAATATTCTTCATTTATTTACCTCCTATACTTAAATTTAAAATAGTTTCTATATTTTAAACAAAAGAATATAATAACGCTCTTATTTACTTTAAAGTACAGTCGTTTTAAATTAACTTCTTGCGTATCTATGTTGTTACTTCCACCATTTTTTACCTTCGTTCAGGTCATGCTTGTACACCAGTGTTTTTCGCTAAATTAAGTAAGGTGTAATATTCCTTGTGAATACGGCCTACTAAAAACAGATTCCTCTTTATTACTGGCTTTGCCGTTATTTCGCCTCAAAATCATTAAAGACTAAGTTTCAGGAATTCGATATCTTAACTCTGCCCTCCCAATATATTCTTGATAATTTGATGTGTGTCCACAGAAACTTAGATATGCTGGATCTAGTAAAGGATTAACATAATTTAAATACTTAGTAGAAATAGTAACAAATTGGTTTTTTCATGCTTTAGGCTCACTAAGTCCAACAATAGTTTTTTAGGTAATAGTGTTAGGTTTTATAACAAAGTCCCAAACCACATTACCGATTTGCCGGATATTGAGTTCAAGAACAATGTCAAGCAGTTTTTAATATCTATAGGCTTGAACAATATTTGAAGTATTGTGACGTCTGGAAATGACGCCCCTCTCTGTGCATCCACTAAAAACGAACATAACTGTTTATGTTTTGTAAAATTATACAACGTGAAGAGAAAAATCAGATCGAGTTTCTTGCCGGTTCTCCTCGATGACTGGGTTGTTTTCCGAACTGGTGGTAGCTGTGACATTCATAAGCACCTTCTCGGGGCCTACATTGAAATGAAGGATATATTGATTTTGGATTAAATTTAACAAAGCCAAACTTTAATTATAGAATTTACATCCGAATCGAAAGAAATATAACTTTGGTTGTATTTATTTTTGTGTTGATAGATATCTCCAAAATACCTAGTAGGCTTTAATATTTAACCATAGTCTCATGTTAAATGAAGATGTTTTTTTTTTTATATCATAGGAGGCAAACGGACAAGTGGGTCACCTGATGTTAAGTGATCACCACCGTCCATACACACTTGCAACATCAGGAGAGTCACAAGTGCATTGCCAGCCTATATTGGGGAAGGGAGTTGGGCCTCTGGCGCTCTCACTGACCGAACGAAACGCAACAATGGCAAGCACTGTTACTTCACGTCTACCACCTACGGAATCGAATTTAATCGATATTTTAAATTAGTACATTTATCCTAAAAAAAATGAGTAGCTTTTATTAGAGAAGGAAGTAATAAAACAATTATTTACTTTGATGTACATTCAATCGCATTATACCAACGTTATAGTAAAACGAATAATAAATATATTGTTACTCAATTTGCAATTTTTCCGCTCGTTTAAACGACGTCTTACAATTACCAGACTAAATATTCGTAGGTATCTAATTGAAAACTGGCCAAATGGAGTAGTAAGATTGCAAGATGCTTATATGTTCTGCTACCCATAGTAACTAACTAATCAGCGGAGAAAAGAGAGTTTCTCGTATCAACAAATTATTATAATTAAATAAAAACCACAACGCAATGAAACTATTACGAAGTCATACGACGTGACAAACCTGTCATACATACGTACATAGTGTATACATACATGTACATTAATCGATCTATCTCCTTAACCAATTCTGTGCCAACTTTAGAAGTTATATTATATTTTATGTGTATTTTAAGCTACGTTTTGATGTAAAAAGAAAAGAAAAAAGATGCCCAAGTCACTAAAATTTTGTTTCGAAAAATTTACTTTCAGTTTAGAACATGAAAAAAAAAGTTTTTTTCATGTTTTATTTTTTTTCAAAAAGAGCAATTATTCTTCTATTTACATCGCTGCGTTTGATATTTTAAATATTGTTCAATTTCAAAAACTACTTCCAAAAAATCTGAATTTCATATGTGTCTGTTCTTTAGAAGCCCATAACTTGACAAATAAACGTGATAGCAAAAAAATAAATATGCATTGACATTCATACCTACTAGAAGTCCAATTAGGCTGAATATGAACGAATTTCAGAACCTCACCTTTTTTTCGTTGTCCGCTTCACGTGAAATGCCCCAGGTGTAACTTATTTTCTTTGTGCATTATTGTCTATGTAATTTCTTCCTTACACTTACTGGATTACTCGAGACACTTACTAGGCTCACGCACTATAGTCACGATCTTCACACAGCTTAATATATTTGAGTATTTTAATTTTATTTACGTTATATTCTTCAAATCCTTTTACGTCAAAACACCGCCTCGATCGGTTTAGTTTCGAATCTTGCAATGAACCAGAACTTTCTGTGAAGGAACACTTCGCTACAAAACTGAAGCATGATATGACTTTTTCTAATACCCGAATAAATATGACTCTCAAGTTGGAAATAAACCAAGGCACAATCGAGTACTGGACGTTGAATTTGAGAATCAGTTTTATACTCTTAGCGTACCTTTATCTTAGTCATTTAATATTAGCTGAGATGTGCTCAGACGCTGAAACCCATCATCATCATCTTCTTACCCTTATCCCACCTAAGTAGGATCAGCACAACATGTTTTCCTTTTCCACGCTCGCCTATCAGATGTCTACTCAGTATTCACACCTTTTACACATATCATTTTTCACACAATCGATCCATACCTTTTTCGGTCTTCCTCTACTCTTATATCCATCGACCGTCATACTCAAAACTTTTCTAGTTACATGGTCTTCATCTCTCCTCATGATATGCCCATACCATGCTAACCTACTACTCCTTAACTTCTCTGTCACTGGTGCTATTTTCAAACTTCCTCTGATATATTCAATCTTAATCGTATCCATTCTAGTTACACCACACATCCACCTTAACATTCGCATCTCTGCCACATGTAGTTTCCTCTAATCCGTCTCTCTCGTCGCCCAGCGCTCAGATGCGTACAACATTGCTGGTCTTATAATAGTTTTATACACCTTACCTTTGAGTTTCAAGGACATTTTTGGATCACAAGCTACACCAGACACATTTCGCCATTTCATCCACCCTGCATAACCTATTCATAGGATAACCTATTCCTCACGTCTTTGTCTATGCAACCATCGTTTTGGATCAGAGAACCGAGACACAGAATATCAAAGCAGGTTGGTAAGCATATACCATTCAAAACTATCGGAGACAAACTGGATGGACCACCGAAGTCGCAAAACAAATGTTCAGTTTTTAGTCTACTGATTTTCAAACCAACATTCTCCGGTTTTTCTCGCCATTTTAGCAGTCTACTCTGGACCTCGGTAGTATCTTCGCCGACAAAAACAATATCATCAGCAAATTGCAGACACCTGGGTGTCTCCTCCTGTATGTCTGATGTTAACGCATCCATAACAAGAAGGAATAAATAAGGGCTTAAAGTTGAACCCTGGTGCAAACCTGCAGCCACATTGAAATTATCGGTAACTCCTCGGTATCGGTAACGATACATACAACGAAAAAGTTATAGGTACTTTCCAGGCATTCTTTTCTTTTTCAGTGCCCACCACAGGAGATCTTGGGGTACTCGATCATACGCCTTCTTCAAATTAATAAACACCATATGCAAATTCTTATGTACACGTCTGTATTTTTCACACAGTTGCCGAAATGCGAAAATGGCATCTGTTGTCGTACGTCCAGATATAAACCCAAATTGATTATGAGTCACTTCAGTCTCATCTCTTATTCGTCTCGCTATCACTCTTCCCAAACCTTCAGACTGTGTGACATCAGCTTTATTCCTCGATCTTTGCTACAGTCCTGCACATCACCCTTATTCTTAAAGATAGGCATTATTACGTTATCGCTCATTTGGGATCGCTTCCTCTAGTAACATTTTATTAAAAAATAAAGTGAGCCACATATATCCATCTACTTAATGTTTATTCATCTAATTTAATATTCTATCTTTTAGCGACAACCATGTTACATTTTTATGATTATATTTTGTTCATTAAATAATTATTTACTTTTTTATATATAGGTACTTCAGACGCTAAAACCTATGAAGAACCTATATATAAAAAAATAATGTATTAAAAAATGTAACATGGTTGTCGCTAAAAGATAGCTCGAAAGTATTGTTCTTATATTATATAATAGAACTAAAAAAATATTGTAATTATGTTAAAGTTACCAAAAACACCGGAAAATTACGTTAATTCATTCACACATTCGTTCTGTCGTTCATATTTATTCATATATTCGTTCACTCATTCATATTTAGTCTCCACAATGATAGATAACCCATATCTTAACAAATTATCGTCCGTTGTTTCACCAGCATAGAATTTTAATTATTGTAATAAATTGTTTCTACTATTCTATCTATTTTAATATATACCTAAATTTATGTTAACATTAACAATTAATATTTCTTCGAAGTATTAAATTAGCTCTATAGTAGCTATTAGTATTAAAGTTACACGTTTAGGCTGTTAATAATTTAATCAGTGTTACTTACTATATTATAACCAAGTATCATATTAATAAATCTCCAAGTAGAGAAATGATTAGAACATGATTTATAAAATTTTATATTGTTATAAAATATATCAAAGTATAACACGTCAGAATAATCTGATTTTCTAAGATCATAAATCAGTATCCTTGACTGGATATAATTTATTATCCTGTACCCTTTTTTTAGAACCGGGTACATAATGCGATGAGTACCATATAGTATCCGCACACATTGTGTTGAGTGAATAATGCTTACATTTTATAAGAAATATGATGAGGTTTTAATATAATTAGATATTTTGTTTTAATTTTTTTTAATCTTTGATGTTCATTGCGAAGTTCTCTACACTACCACCTTTATTTTTACTACCACAGCTTTTTAATTGTGAAACTTTTTTTTTTTTTTTTCTCTAACTGACTACGGTATTGACCCTGCAGGGTCTTCACAGCTTCACCGGACTACGTTATTTTACATGAAAGGCTTTTGATGGGTTTCATAGGCTTGAAACTACGAAGTAATTGTAACAATCCGGCTTAATTTATTCATTAACACTGAGTAATTAAATGAATAATTTACATTTCTTTTAAACAGCCAATCTGAAAAACTTAATTGAGCGTTGAACTGGAATTAATTATTCTCTCAAAACTAAACTACGATTTCGTTCAGATTCAAAAGTTGTGAAAGTGTCAGAAGCAAACGTTAGTCTAATTTAATATTCTCTTGAAAAGACTAAATTATTTATTCGCAAATCTATTCCAATGTATAAATAATTTAGAATAGTATATATGTATAGATAGATGACAGTTCAGTATCTTTTTCATCTTCGTGTGTTAACCGATTTCTCTTATTATTGTATTGTACAATATTGACGACGATTTCAATCCTTTATTTATAAGTCTCTGTACATCATACTTCAGGATCCTTACGTCTGTCTGGTAATGTACAATATTTTCATACTCTTTGGTAAAGACAAATAGAAACAAATAGAAAATATAAACCAGATCGAGTTTCTTGCCGGTTCTTCTTGATGACTGGGCTGCTTTCCGAACCGGTAGTAGCTTTGAGATAAGCGCCTTCTCAGGGCCTAAATTGAATAATGGATATTTTGATTTTGAAACTTTAAATAAATAATAGTTTAAAAAAACTAAAAAAAACACGCTTTCATAAAAAATTCAACTAAAAAACATATACGCATTAACAGTGAGGTATGTTAATATCAGCACCTCCAGATATCATTTTATCATTTTTTTGTCACTTTTTACAAAAATATACATTTATTTCTAATTTACACTATTCTTAATCCACATTTATTAAATTTTATTTTCTGTTTTTTTAGTTGGATATTTTATGAAAGCGTGTTTTTTTAGTTTTTTTGAAACTTTAATTTATTTTTCATTTTTTTAACTTTTTTTTTCGGATTATTGTATTGTCATCGACCTTTGACAGGTGTGCAAAGTTTGAATTAAATCTGATCGTTTAAAGTAGGACAAAATCGACCTCAAAGGGGTTGGTTACATACATACATACATACAGATGAAGCTAATAAAAGCGTGATAAAAAAATGTTCGAATGTGGTCCACTAGGTCTTAGACATATGAATAAGAGACTATAAAACAGTTTAGTACCTATTCCGCCATTATTTTCCCATCGGTATACTTTATTTTTTCTTTGTTTAGTAACTTTGAACGATTTTTAATGTTATTAGTAAAAATAATTTAGAAATAGTTTTTTCCATACCATTGAAAAGTCGAAGCCTTTATTTAAAAGAGTCTATTGGTGATTCTTCGTACTCTTTACGTTTACACATCAGTCTGTTAGAGATTCACTGCCGAGCCACATGCCTCTTCCTGAAAGAAGGTATAGGCATAATCACCACGCCAGCTCACGAAGTATTGGCGATTTCAAATTCCGAAAAATCCACATTTCTATGTTTTCTTACATGCAATATTAATACGAGAACTTTTCTTTTTTTTATATAATAATTATATTTTAATGTTCCAAGTCAATGTGTACATAATTAACAGTAATATTGGTATCTGCACTGGTTACAAAACCGTATCGCAGATATCACAATTTCATATAATGAAAATTAAAACAAACATGACTTAAACATATGTAATAAATAAAAACTTAATTCGAATTAACAACATATGTGAGATTATTGTGTAACACGGTATTCCGAGTGAGACAAGAGTGTTTTATGATAGTAATGAGCGAACTGTTATTTAAATAAAAGTGTATGACTTGAACTACCAAATCTAATAATTTAATATAATTTAATTGAATATGACGCAAACGAACAGATGGGTCACCTGATTTTAAGTGATCACCACCGTCCATAGACACTTAATAGGTCCATAACACCAGAAGAGTCGCAAGTGCGTTGCCATCGTGTGTTTGGAAGAGGAGGAGTGGGAATGCGGGAGGGGGAAGGGAGGTTTGTTATCCAGCGCTCTCAGATTCAGGTATCCTTACGATGTTTTCCTTCACCGTGAGTTTTACTAATTTAAATTAGTAAATGTACGCGAAGTTCGAAAAATTCGTCGCTACATGCTGGGGTTTGAACCTGCGGCCGTCGAATTTTTTTTTTATGTTATAGGTGGCAAACGAACAGGTGGGTCACCTGATTTTAAGTAATCGCCACCGTCCATGGATACTAACAACACCAGAGGAGTCGCAAGTGCGTTGCCACCCTTTGGGGGGAAGGGTTAGGGGAGGGAGAGGGAGAGGTGGGCCTCCGGCGCTCTTACTGACCGAACAAAACGCAACAATGCACGCACTGTTACTTCACGTCGGTTTTCTATGAGAGGGTGGTACTACCCCGGGCGAGCCGACCCATTCATACTGTAACCAGTAATAGTTTCAACGTGGCTCTACCACCATAGAATCGAATCGAATTGACTCCATCGGTTAAATCACTCGACCACGACGACTTACAATAATATAATATATATACTTGTACAATTCTCAATACAGATAATAGTTTAACAAGTCAAGAAACAACTCCTATGGTAGTGAAATTACATATACTGGACGATATCTACTTATTTAAAGCGCTTAAGGCACTCAGCCGATTTTTTATTTTTTTGAGCTAATTGTCAGATAAATCGGCTGTGTGCCTTAAGCGCTCGCCTTAGTAGTCCGGTGAAGTTGTTAAGATCTTGCTAGGTCAATAACATAGTCCAAAAAAAAACTTATTTTAAATGTACAAAATTAATTCTAGTTCCACATAGAACGATAAAAAAATCTTATATTCCCATGTCTATATGGTTTAATAGAATAAAGGCTTAATTCAAGCAACCTACAATATATAACGACCTTTGTATAAGTTTTTCAATAAATTGGGTATGCTATTTGTTGAATAAAATAGGTGGCATACAAAATAGGGCGTATTTAAATAGGGAAGCTCAACGAGAATTCTCGCGAAGGGATCACGTTCCAAGATGGCGGATGTGCCATGGCGGACACTTTAGCTGGGTAGACGTGACATGAGTTCGGTTTTAAAACGAGAAATATATTGAAACTTGTTATATATATTTTATCTATTTATTTCAAAACAAATAAAGACACCCTTTTAGATTAGTAATTTATAAAACTTTAGGAAAACCTTAAATATTTATACACTCACAATATAAATTACCAAAGACAGATTTCGTAGCTCATGACAATGCAAAACTGAAGTCGTTCCATTTGACATTATTTAATATATTTTATAACGCGCAGTGAGAGTTGCAGTAAAAAGGTTACTATCACGTAAACATGACAATGGATTTCCTACAAAACCATACAAAGAGGTTTATCTATTTGTTGTATTCATTATATTTGTTAATGAAGGTTTTTTTAAATTATTTAAATCGATATAAAAGAACTTTCATCTACATTTATATTTTAAACTAGCTATGGACGCGACTTCATCAGAGTGGAACTTTATGCAATAAACAGTCACCTAAATATATTAAGTTCATTTACTTTTCTTTCGTACTTAAGTCGCGTCGTCATTAAAATTACAATAACGTTTGAAGACCAACCGGTTTTAATGAAACAAAGATTAGATCTTACTTGATTTGATTATGAACGCAGTATTTTGGTAGTGATGCGTGTCCAAGCAAACAAACAGATAGACAGGGAGTCTTTTGTAAAAATGATTTATACTTATTACTAGACCTAACCTAACCTACCTGCATCAATTTTACTTACGAAAATGTAAAAAGTACAGTGTATTTTATTACTTATTTTATGTTCTTATCTTAGATTCTTATTGTATAGATATAGATAGAAGATATTAGATTAGATAATATATTAGGTTCAGTGACAGTTCTGGTTATCGGCTGGGTAAAGGAATTTTTTTTTAAATTGTATAGTGAATGATAGTGTTAGGTAATATAAATATATATCCGTAGATTCCAAAACAATAAAAATAGATATAAAAGAGAAGAGTACTGAGTAATACTGTTTGCAGTGGCTTAGATTTCCACTCGAGAATGAATCGTTCGTGACGAATGAGAACCGAGCGGTCTTACATGAGAACTTCTTTGCTGTAGTTTACTGAGGTATACAATTTAATGTTAGCTATATATAAAAAGTCAATACCGTATACACTTATTAGGATAAGTGTACGCGTAGTACGGGTAAGTCATGGAATCCTCTAAGTACTGAATTAACAATTAACTTCCAGTACATCTCTAGGTAGCACACATATTCATATGTTTTATTTAATTTGGTTAATTTGATAAACTATTTATTTTCCGCTTTTTAGTGCCTTATGGGTTTTTGATTGATATTGAAGTCGGTTAATACTTTTTTTTGAAAATTTACTTTATTAAAGCAAGTATTCAATACGTATTTAGCTTTTTTGTAATAACACGGTAAATGTTACTCGAACATATGATTTATGATTTTCTTGAAGAGGTTTTATCATGAGCGAAGTATTTTAGCAGTGATTTGTGTCTAAACAAACAGACAGACAGATAGGCGCACATTTCTAAAACTGATTTTAATATATTTTACTAGGCCCTTATTACTAGACACATGCAACAATTTTTTTTACAAAAATCTAACATATATAGACACTTTCGATTTACATTGTTATTATATATACATATATATGATAGAAGATATAAATTTTATAACACAGGAAGTTGTAAGATTTTAACAGCTTATCTTGTTAATATCGCTAAAAGCCTTCGCTAATTTACATGTGAGTATTTCAAACACGTGTAAGAGATATGTCGGTATAGAATTAACATGAATTGAGAGTACAATAGCCGGGGGCGCTCGGAGGCGCTAAAGCCTTATCTTATAATGTTTAACATTAAGTAAGATATTGTAAATGACTTATTACAATTATAAATGTGTTAAATTCGAGACTTTGCCATGTTCCAGCATTTATGATTAAAGTGTATGTATAGTTTTTAATATATAACAAAATTGTGTACAGTAAACGTATTGTAGGTGGTAGAGCCACGCTGAAGCTATTACTGGTTTCACCATGAATGGGTCGGCTCGTCTCGAGTACTACCACCCGACCCACAGAAACACCGACGTGCATTGTTGCGTTTCGTTAGGTCAGCGAGAGCGGCGGATACCCAACCCCCTCCCCTGCCCACTTCCTTACTCCCGCTTCTCCCAAACACAGGCTGGCAACGCATTGCGACTCCTCTGGTATTGCAAGTGTCTATGGACGGTGGTGATCACTTAACATCAGGTAACCAACAAGTTCGTTTGCGTCCTATGATAAAAAATTAAATTAAACAATCAGTAAATTAAATTAATCGTAATTTTTGTCATAGCCCTTATTATTATTAATCAGTTTGTACTATTTGCAGTATTATAAAATTTTTACTGACCTAGGTGAATATACAAGCATCAATGAACATAATTCACTCATGCATCCATTACATGCGTTCAAGGTTTTTCGTTATGTTATATCGAAATTATTCATGTTATTCCTTTCTAACAACGAGTTTTTTTTTTAAACAAATCAATTCAAATCAAAAATACTTTATTCTGTTTAGGCCCTAATAAGGTGCTTATGAACGACAAAACTACCACCGGTTCGGAAAACAACATAGTCATCGAGAAAAATCGGCAAGAAACTCGATCGGATACATCTTTTTAAAATATATATATTTCGAATACATTATACGTTACAATATCGTTTTTAGTGGATGCACAGAGAGGAGTCAATTCCAGGCATCACCATCGTTCATATATATTGATCTACTCTATTATAGTCTTTCGACACTAAAACCTGCTTGACATGGCGCTTAAATTTACAGTAATCAATCAATATATTTATACGTATTGCTATTTTAAATACGTCTTTACACTTGATCGACGTTCGCATTGTTTGTTATATAAAATTGTTTACAAATAAAAATTTGTAGTTCTTTGAAAAGCTTTCTGTTATTTATTATACAAGTTTTGTTAACTTCTGTTTCTTGAATCTTAGTTAAACTGCCTTAATGCGATTTATGTGTTTAAGTTTCTTCACTGTGTTTCCTACTCGGAGTTCAATGTAATTAATTACATACTTATTTATTATAAATTATCCTTGTTATACGACAAATTCAGAGCTTCTATATATATTACTAGCTACCGCTCACTATGTACGTTATATTACTTAATGGTGGTAGAGCCACGCTGAAGCTATTACTGGTTTCAGCACGAATGGGTCGGCTCGTCCGGGGTACTACCACCCTCTCATAGAAAACTGACGTGAAGTAACAGTGACTGCATTGTTGCGTTTCGTTCGGTCAGTGAGAGCGCCGGAGGCCCACGCCCCCTCTCCCCTTCCTCTTCCTCCCCCTCCCTTCCCCCAACACAGGCTGGCAACGCACTTGCGACTCCACTGGTGTTGCTGGTGTCTATGGACGGTGGTAATCACTCAACATCAGATGACCCACCTGTTTGTTTGCCTCCTATGATATATAAAAAAAAGACTGATGTAGCAAAGGTTGTTTTATACTATGTAATGAAACAAGTAGGATGACACACAAATAACCCTTACGAAATCTTATAAATTGGACTCGATATACCTACATCCATATGTACATATATAATGATATATATATACTTAGTTAAACGTAGGAGCCTCTGTACATATCGAGAGTTCGAGAAAAAAAAAGCGTCTATACATGAAATGGTCTACATATTTTTTTACGTTGTATTGGTGAATATAAAACGTTTAAGGGCCTTTGATGTAAACCTTGTTATATCGGTATCCAACGGGAGTTGCTGAATTATGTTATTATAGAAAATGTCAGTGCTTGTGATACGAGTCTCAGGTGGCCGACGAGACGGAGAAAATTTTTCTACGAAATATCAGCAAGGTTATCCAATATTACAAATACATCGGAGCATCACATACTAGTATTAATTTTTAATACATTTAGTATTTTAGTTTTTTATTTACATACATACAATACAATAATTTTTTAGTACATTATATTTTGGTTATGAAGTTATGATACAGTATAGTAATATTATTGTTAAATAAAACGTTTAATATATTATTACGAAACCATAATTGGTCATCATAAGGTGAGGTTGAAATGAAGCATTAAAACCAGAAAAGTATTTAAAAAATAATGCTAGTGTCACTGTATCCCGCTAACAGTGAGTAGCCCTTTCTGGAGGGTCGACTGTATTCTGTGGTCGCTGCGGGAGAGGACGCGGCGAGTGCGTGGAAGCGAAATTAACCATCAGCTCTCGGCGCACCAACAAGACGATCTCTGGCGGGCATTGGTGTGAGCACATTTTGTTTCCGAGACGCGTTCTGGATCAGCAGGCATCTGGATCGTGAAATCTATGTCAGTTATTAGTAACAGATTTGGGTGATTATTTGCTTTATTAATGTAATTAATTACGAAAGTTTCGACATGAGATATGATTAAAAGACGTTTCTTAATGAAGTTCTTTGCTCCAAACGAACTATTGGTTACCAAAAGCCTTATGAATTAAACGTTTTTACAGTCGTTGCGTTATTTGGAAACTGTATTTTGCCATATGGACTTATCTAACCGGTTTTATTGTCATTTTATACCCAGTATATAATATATGCCATTTTAGAATAGGTAGGTTATAAGAATTATCAGTAATAATAATGTTTATTGTACACCATTACACACATCCACTATAAAACATTTTAAATTATGTGATTAGTACAAATGGCGGCCTTATTGCTAATAGCAATCTCTTCCAGGTAACCTTTGGATGGATATGTTCCATTGAGTAGAATCGTGGGTATTTAGGTTGTATAAGTAATTATTATAATAATACTTTTAAAATAACAAACAGAAAATGCTATCACATATCGACCTGTCGATGATACATCGATGTACTTTGCCATCTATCACGTAGAAGATGGATTACCGTTGTGAAGAGGGCGACTCAATACGCTCAGTCTGTCTACCCATATATTTTTTACGTATACGAGGTGCTCAAAATGTTCCTAATCTAGGACCTTATTGGGTACGGTTTGCTATAACCTTCAACCTTTAAAGGTAAAACCTTTTTAGTACAATTATTTTTATTTTTTGAGACGTAACACCAGATCAGTAATTGTATTTTATATGTTTGACATTTTTTTTTTTAATATCATAGGAGGCAAACGGACAGGTAGGTCGCCTGATGTTAAGTGATCACCACCATCCATAGACACTTGCAACACCAGGGGATTCGCTAGTGCGTTGCCAACCTGTCTTGGGGGGGAGGGGGAGTAAGGGAAGGGGGAAGGGAAGGGGAGGTGGGACTCCGGCGCTCTCACTGACCGAACGAAACGCAATAATGCAAGCACTGTTACTTCACGTCGGTTTTCTGTGAGAGGTTGGTACTACCCCGGACGAGCGGACCCATTCATGCTGAAACCATTAGTAGCTTCAGCGTAGCTCTACCACCTACAAAAATATGTATATAATACTAGCTGTACCCGCAGCTCCGCACGCGTTTTTTTAAAATCGTATTAAAGAATTATAGAATTGTGAGACTATGTACAATTACAGAAACGCTCTTTAAAGACAATTGTAAGTACGACGCGCACGCCACTAAAAGTAACATGTAACGTGTACATTAGATATATAAATACAAT
>MU158871.1:356094-390007 GCA_015888305.1 Antheraea pernyi
GCACTTGCGACTCCTCTGGTGTTGTTAGTGTCCATGGACGGTAGTCATCACTTAACATCAGGTGACCCAGGTTCGTTTGCCAACTATGACATTAAAAAAAATCACAATGACAATGACATAGATTTGAATCCTTGAAAATGAACCGGAGTGGCTGAGTGAAAAAAACGTGATGAAGTTATGGCCAGATGGCATGGATTTATCTAAGCTCAGTTGGCTATCAATCACCTTGAAGTTGTAAATCTATCAGCAAGCACCTACGCTCCGGCAGTTGCTCCTGAAAGCCAGTCCCTCTTTGATCAAATCAACATTTAGGAGAAAAAAAAGAAATAACCGCCTGAGTTTTACTGACGATTTTTAACTTATTAAGCAAGTAATCTTTATGCATCCAATATAGATAAATGATATAACTGTAAAAGGAACTCCAATCCAAATTGTGGAATACACGTATACAGTAATTATGTTTTAAACCCTTTTTTATAAGCACACTTAAGTAAATGCTTAGATAGTAGTTACTATCTTTATATTATTTTTTTTAGTCCCCCCTTTACCTCGGACGTAATCCAAGACCTTGTTTTTCTACTTCCCTGTATCTTTATTATCAAATGTTATAATTGCGGAGTGTAAAATGTGTGTCATTTTTATTGGATTCATTTCCTTGGTTTTATTTGCTTATCCTAGTTGCATTGCCGTTTCATAATACATAAGACATAAGTTTTTCATTATTTTAAAATAGTTTACATATACATTCAATAGAAGTATCTTATTTTGTACTTATCTCCGTCTACAGCTTAATGGTACCTTAGTAATATATGTTTAGTATTATATATTTTACTAGCTGTACCCGCAGCTCCGCACGCGTTTTTTAAAATCGTATTAAAGAATTATAGAATTGTGAGACTATGTACAATTACAGAAACGCTCTTTAAAGACAATTGTAAGTACGACGCGCACGCCACTAAAAGTAACATGTAACGTGTACATTAGATATATAAATACAATGAGCGTGCCAAATGAGGTTTGTCATCAGCATAATATTTGGAACCATAACCAACCATATAACTACCTCAGTGCTCACTTACACTGTATAAGGAACTATTGAAAAACTGACCGCTGTCTGTACATTAAGTATATATGAGAAAAACTATTATTAGGGGTCTTTATAAATGCAATAGAACCCAAAACAATGATTTTTAGAATTTTTGTCTGTTTGTCTGTTTATCTGTTTGTCTGTTTGTCTGTGCGTTTGTGCACGCTAATCTCAGAAACGCCTTATCCGACTTAGATGTGGTTTTCACTGATATATCGTGGTAAGGTTCACTTAACATTTAGCGTTTGTTTCATGTCAATCGGTTCGTAAATAAAAAAGTTATGCCAATTTAAAAAATCACGTCGAACATTTGTTAAACTATCTATCTACTGTTCTTTCTCTTTTCAGTAGAATTGACTGCAACTTTACTAAATTTCATTATAATAATAATGGTCTATATAAAATTATGATTACATAATAATAATAAATATAAGGTAAAAATGATCAGTTTCGGAAAATTAAAATAACCAATGTCAGTTGACCTCAGATCTATATGATCAATCATATGAAATTGGGTTCAGCTTAGGCTGGTGATTTAGGTTGTACACGTCTGCGCAGGTATATAAAGCGCGCCGAGATCCGCGCCGCTGCTTCGTAGTCCGGTGAAGCTGTAAAGACCTTAACAGGTCAATAGCATAGTCAGTTCAAGAAAAAAAAAACGCGCCGCTGCTTACAGCATTCAATTATTCGCAGCAAACGCACGTATTCCGGAGGCGCATGGCGTAACAGTTGCATTCGATAACACTGACTGTTTGCATAGTTCATCTATTCTATCTATCTTCTTCTATATACATACATATAATAAAAATGAAGTGTGTGTATGTAATATCAAAATAAATTTTTTCACTGATTGGGTATGAAAGTATACACGCTTCTGATAACAAAAATGCAATTTTTAAAATTTTTGTCGGTCTGTCTGTCTGTCTGTTTGATCCGGGTAATCTTCGAAACGGCTGAACCGATTTTGTCGGGAATTTCACTGGCAGATAGAGAAAATTACAGCGCGTTACTTAGGCTACTTTAAATTAGACTATCTGTTAACCGCGGCTTCGTCTGCCATGCTATCTTCAAAACGATTCGATCGATCTTCAGATCACTTTCACTGGCAGATAGCTGATCTTATAAAAAGTAATTTAAGCAATTTTAGTTTATACTAGCTGTTAGCCGTGGCTTCGCCCGTTGTGCTATCACCAAAACGGTTACATCGATTTTCACGGGACTTTCAATGGTAGATAACGGACCTAATAAAAAGTAATTGTGGTTATTCTATTTTAGGCTAGCTGTTACCCGTGACTTTGTCTGCATGAAATTTAGCAAGATTTCAACTTATTCTTTATTTTTAATGACAGAAATAATTATCGGCTTATTGTTTACAATTCGACATTATAATTATTAATAACATTAATGATATAGAGGTCTTCCTAATAAGAGTATTACGTAAAGAGTTCCATAATACAATTTGTTGCGGAACAGACAAGCGTTTATTTTTTGTATAGTCACTAAATCTTAATTATAATAAGGGCAATGTATATTAAATGTAATGTAAATATAAATCTTTATAATAATATTATTAGTTATTGTTTCAATAGTTCCTTATACAGTGTAAGTGAGCAATGAGGTAGTTATATGGTTGGTTATGGTTCCAAATATTATGCTGATGACAAACCTCATTTAGCACGCTCTTTGTATTTATATATCTAATGTACACGTTACATGTTACTTTTAGTGGCGTGCGCGTCGTACTTACAATTGTCTTTAAAGAGCGTTTCTGTAATTGTACATAGTCTCACAATCCTATAATTCTTTAATACGATTTTAAAAAAACGCGTGCGGAGCTGCGGGTACAGCTAGTAAAATATATAATACTAAACATATATTACTAAGGTACCATTAAGCTGTAGACGGAGATAAGTACAAAATAAGATACTTCTATTGAATGTATATGTAAACTATTTTAAAATAATGAAAAACTTATGTCTTATGTATTATGAAACGGCAATGCAACTAGGATACTTCTGATAACAAAAATGCAATTTTTAAAATTTTTGTCGGTCTGTCTGTCTGTCTGTTTGATCCGGGTAATCTTCGAAACGGCTGAACCGATTTTGTCGGGAATTTCACTGGCAGATAGAGAAAATTACAGCGCGTTACTTAGGCTACTTTAAATTAGACTATCTGTTAACCGCGGCTTCGTCTGCCATGCTATCTTCAAAACGATTCGATCGATCTTCAGATCACTTTCACTGGCAGATAGCTGATCTTATAAAAAGTAATTTAAGCAATTTCAGTTTATACTAGCTGTTAACCGTGGCTTCGCCCGCTGTGCTATCACCAAAACGGTTACATCGATTTTCACGGGAATTTCAATGGTAGATAACGAACCTAATAAAAAGTAATTGTAAATTATTCTATTTTAGGCTAGCTGTTACCCGCGACTTTGTCTGCATGAAATTTAGCAAGATTTCAACTTATTCTTTATTTCGCGGCTCTCGGCGCGCTTTATATACCTGCGCAGACGTGTACAACCTAAATCACCAGCCTAAGCTGAACCCAATTTCATATGATTGATCATATAGATCTGAGGTCAACTGACATTGGTTATTTTAATTTTCCGAAACTGATCATTTTTACCTTATATTTATTATTATTATGTAATCATAATTTTATATAGACCATTATTATTATAATGAAATTTAGTAAAGTTGCAGTCAATGCTACTGAAAAGAGAAAGAACAGTAGATAGATAGTTTAACAAATGTTCGACGTGATTCTTTAAATTGGCATAACTTTTTTATTTACGAACCAATTGACATGAAACAAACACTAAATGTTAAGTGAACCTTACCACGACATATCAGTGAAAACCACATCTAAATCGGATAAGGCGTTTCTGAGATTAGCGTGCACAAACGCACAGACAAACAGACAAAAATTCTAAAAATCATTGTTTTGGGTTCTATTGCATTTATAAAGACCCCTAATAATAGTTTTTCTCATATATACTTAATGTACAGACAGCGGTCAGTTACATTTTTTTTATATGTATAGATAGATATGATAATGATAATGTATAAGACTTACTAGCTTTAAACAATTAAATTGGTGTAAATGCCATATATAAGACCTTGCCTTACGCCTCCTTATCATATAATAGCATAAAATTAATTATGATTTATGAATTCACTTTAATTTGCTAATGTCTACTTCATAGTATCGTAGTTAAATTTAATTTGAGCGGTCGAAACGCGATTTGACAAGGGACCCACACCCGCTAACTCGGGAGCGGACGAAAATCTCCTGAATATTACACGTTTAACTGAATTAATGCCTGAGAAAGTTAAATTACGTGTTTCGTCTGATGGCTTTATATTAAAAAGTTAGATAAAAACATAAATTACCAGTATCATGAAATTAAAATAAAAGGAGATATTTATTCACTGTAACTCATATGAGAGTTCTTACGTGTTCTTGTAAAATTAAGCAAATATTTTATACAATGTAAATATAGAAGTGATAAATTCGTTGTATCTCGTATTTCACCTAAATTGTACAAAGCATAACCCCAAACAAGATTTGTAAGTTAGAAATTTACTTACATTTTCCTATTGGATATAGAATATCTTTCTTTTTATGTCGGTGATAAGTTATGTTACATGTTCCTTTCACTTGAGACAATTCTCCTCTTACTTTATATTTACTGACTGACTTTTTGCGATTGCATCATAATGTTAGGGTGCTGGGTGATTCGTGAGTAAACCAAGGACCCCTCTTTTAGATGTTGGGACCTTATCCTGAACGGCAAGTGGTGGTTCGAATCACTCAAAACCTTGGTTTATAGAGATTGTGGTGTGACTTGGCCGACTCATTTCTAATTGAGGTAGTCGTGTGTGTTGCCGTCACCTACGTGTGGGGATCTTGTGGAGTATATGTGTATAATCGGCATCGATTGAGTAACGCCACTAATAAACGTGAACTGAAAAATGTGCAGCACGTTGTCATGCTTATGTTGGCCAGCAGATATCACATAGTGTCTATCAGAACAGACTTTCTGCTTAACGATTATTCCACCACCATTATGCGAACTGGAGACTAAGATATTTGCTGTCGTCTATTAATTTATGGAGGTAAAGAAAGCGATCACTACCATACCAGCTTTGATTTAGTCACCACTGCACCAGATTATTAGGTGCCCACCGCCATCTGTTTCAAGAGCGGTAATTTCGAGAATATAATGCAGTATACTTTAGAAAAGTGGGAGAGGCAGCGCAGAACTTATTACGTTATCTAGGTTATATGAGGGTATAATTTTCTATTTAGTAGGATTAATACTATGTTTTTCGGTAATACGGTCTATAGAATTATCTTTTACGAGGAAGTGATGAGTTAAAAGTAGAATAGGGAAAAGCCCATGGGGTAGTTTTTTGATTTTATACTTTCCTACGTGGATGTACAAGTGAATGGAGGGGACGAGGGGTTATAACCTCTATTATATTAGTTCGACCATTTGGGAAATGGTTAGAGCTGTAGAGAACTGTCTCCTTCAACAGCAGAAGATATGTTCGCTGTGTTGACCTCTGGAGAGATGCGATACATGCTTGTGCGATCTCGTTTCTGTGCGTTAATACTACGGTCCATAATAGGTTTTTAATAAGAACATAGCAATCTCACGTAACCCTCTTATTTCTTCGATATCAATCCAACTCAAACCTTGACCAATTAGAAATTTAGTTGGTAGGAACGGAGATAAATAATTATGTTAAGTAGACTTTACTGTCGGATGTAATCAAATTATAGTGTTCACATCACGTTAAGACTTATCAAACAGCCTCCAGTTTGTGACAAGGGTCAAGCAGCACTCAGAGTATTATGCGCGTAACTCAGCCTAGTTAAGGGATAAAAACTTTCCTAGCCGTCATGATGTTGGGAAATAGAATAGTTATTAATAAAAACTTTGGAATTTCATTAATTAATTTATATAACTTTATGTGTTACCAATACAGCTTCATAAATAAAGACGAAAATATACAGGTAGAATTTCCCAAAATAGTCTAGTTATTATAGCAAACATTATTAAGAAATAACGGGATTTAGCATATGTATTAACATAGAAATATAATCCATACGTTATTTTGCCATTTATATTCGTATATTGTACTTTAGTTATGAGATTTGTCCATGTTTAAAGGAACAGTCTTTTTTAGAACCCGTGTTGCTACGTAATAGTGGATAATTTAATTTCGGATTTTAATAGTTTTAACTTATTCCTTGATGACTGTGTTCAAAATTCTATGTCCAGTGTTCTATTTTATTGCCCAAGAAACCTTACTCTTTTATATTTACCCGTTACAGATATAGCAATATACAGTTGTGATTCTCTTTTAGTTTCTTGCGTTTCGTGATCACACAGTACGTATTCAGCAGCCGAGAGGTATGCCGGTACCGTCTCGATGTTCGCTGTTGTTTTGAATTGCATACCATCAGATATAGTGGTGTCACTTTGTCATGCTACAGTAAACCGGTACGACTTTTTAAATGGAAAACCTTGTTTAACAATACTAACACATTATTAGTTTCTTCCTTTTTACACTATCAATTCCTGTTCTGTATTAGCTTTATGTATAAGATTTTGACATAGTCGATTCACCTCATCAGAGATCTCTCTAAATTATATCTTCCTTCTCACGGCCATCTCTCTATCTTTTTATTTACAATAAAATTAGGCACACACTTTTCTATTATTTTTTGGCAATTTTTTTATATTTCCATTTCCTTTATTTATTAAACATGTAAACAAGGTCTCGGTTTCTCATTAATCTAGAAATGCAGCTCATTCATACTAGTGAAACAACGATATTATAAACTGACCGACGCAACACCTAGATCAAAGTTCTCATTCTGTAATATAGTCATGTGATATTTACTTTGTGTTTAAATGTTTTATGATATCAAAATATGGAATTATAACAATGTATAATTATAGAAGTTTAGTTCAAGTATTCGTAATAAATCTAAAATTATGCAATTGGTTGTTTTAAACATATGTATAAAACATATGTGTATGTATAAAACATATGTATAAATAAAAGCTTTTGCAAATGAATTCGTAATCAAAACACAAAAGCTAATGTAGTGTACCTATACGTGGAGTCGAATCAAATATTATTTACCAATAGTTTATGCTGATATCAATAAAACTGTCGTTAAATATTCCATTTTATTACAGCTGTGACAGCATTAAAACTCGAGGGATTTCATTATTCGAATATTTAAACGTGATATCAATAATATACGCGTATCGAACAAACATTCCATTTCTGAGCTCGGCAATACTTCCTTAAAATGAGCTCTCCCTATCCAACCATTTACCAAGAATTGTATAGTGTAAAGAATATTTTAAACGATATCAAGGGATCCTTCTTATCTGGTCATTTGGTGTTCGTAGTACTCAATCGATTTAATCGGTTGAAGTCGTAAGCCATATCAGAACCTGACGCGGACGGGCTGAATTACGATATCGTATTTGTAATAGGGTTTTGAAAAAAGTGACTTGATAGTCTCTTTTTGCTTCCACTATAACTATGACGAAATTCACTATCGTAAAATATTATAGTTTACTTTAAGTCCCAAATGTTTTGTTTAATGAAATTTGAAATTTAGTTGACCTCAGTGACATTTAAACCTACTAAGTGTATCTAAGTTTATAACAAATATCTACCAGGTGAATGTTTAAACAGTAACAATATTTATAGAGGACAATCTGAACTCGATTCTTGTTCTATATCAATTAATAAAATAGGTGCTTAATATTTCACTTAATTATCTAGAAACATACAAAAATTATACTCAATCCTCAAAGCGTTTATGTTAAAGCACGGTGTCAATGATCGTCGAGTAAAATGAAAGTGAAGCCAACCAATTAACATATGATAATTTTTCGAAGTTTGAACAAACAAAAGAGTTTCTTGGCCGTTTTATTATCAAAAGTTAATAACTTCGGGTCGCCGCTCGCAGGTTTTATAACCGGTCGTTCAACCTAGGCTTAAGTTATTATCCATACTTTTGAAATTTTTATAACAAAATTTACCTTAGGTTCCCTTTGTTGTCTATGAGTATTTGTTTTGATATTATTACTTTATGTGTTAAATGTGACCATGAAGTGTCATATCCTAGAATACTGCGAGTGTCTAACGTTTCAACTGGTATATATAAGTAAGTAATTATTTAGTAAAGCAACATTATTCAGAATCGCTCGAAAATTTTGCTCGCGGTTTCACTGATGCTGATGTAGATTTGAACTACTTATTGGAAACAGCGTATTTTATTGGATGAAAGCTATACTATATGTTTTTTTTATACCCCTAGCAAAGTGTATGCATTTTTTTTAATGACCGGCAATGTTATGACGTCAATGCGTAAAACAATCAAACAAACTCATATTCGCATATATATAATATTAGTTAGCATATAATAATCATGAATAAGTGTTATTACTAGTGATTGATACTAAGATCGAATTAATTTGACTTCTCGCGTACATTATTTAATTTGGTACCAATCGGTAACTCAGACGTTATTAATATCTGCTAATGATTTGAACTTGTGATACTTGTGATTTTTAATGAGCATAAATTTAGTTAATCCAACACTTTCTTTATTGAGAATATTATGTCATTCAAATTTTGAATATACCGTACTTCCTCAGCTGTAAATAAAGTGAATAAAAAAAAAGTCAGTGGTTGTAAAAAGGATAACTACAAATATTCGTGTAATATTTATAGTTATTACTAATCGTAATCAAATTAATCAATAATCAATCGTCATCATATAATTTTTTTCTTCACAAGTTAATATATGGATATTAATTATCTGTATTGTGTATTGGACAAATATCGTAGATCTAAGATGTAAGGACCGTGAAGTATGACGAATAAGTATAACGACAAACTTACAAATAAGCGCTTGAACGGGTCTATGATTAAAAAAAGTGTGTGTGTATGTACACGCGTTAAAAGTTATACTTCTATGGCGTAACAAGATAACAATCATTCGCCTTATTCAACGTTTGTAGAAAAACGACACTAACAATAGAAAAAAGGTATTTAATACATTGAAAGTTTTAATACAAATAAATACAAACAACAAATACAAAGAAACAAAATGTTGACTATAGCTAACTTCAGGGTGTCGGTTTTTACCATGACAGTGTGCGCGCGCATTAATAACTTCAGAGTGTCGGTTTTTCGTGTCGGTGTGTGCGCACATCGTAAAAATTTACTCTCATCATTTTCCCGTCAAAAAACTGAATATTTACTTCCAAATTTTGTTATTGATAATATTAAAGCTCATTAAGAGATACTAAACAAAAAAAAAAGAAAATCGGTTGACAAACAGACTCGAAGAGGTACTGAACTATTTTATCCTCGTCTATTTACGCATAGACTAGTTATTATCTAGTGGTTAAAGTTCAACCATAATTCATCATTCTTTTAAGTTTCACGCTGAAGCTATTACTGTTTTCAGCATGAATGGGTCAGTTGTCCGTGTGTAGAACCACCATTTCAGAGAAAACCGACGTGAAGTAACAGTGCTCTTGCATTATTGCCTTTCGTTCGGCCAGTGAGAGCGCCGGAGGCCCACCTCCTTTCCCCTTCCTCGTTCTCCCCTCCCCCAAATACAGGCTGGCAACGCATTTGCGACTCACCTGGTGTTGCAAGCGTCTATGGACCGTGGTGATCACTTAACATCAGGTGACACACCTGTTCGTTTGCCTCCTATAATATAAAAAAAAATATTATCATGGCCTTTTGCTAAGGCAGTACATATATTTTGGATAAGAATACATAAGAAGCGTAAATGATGAATGCAGAGTTATGAATAAAGGCTTCGATTACTCGATCGTAAGCAAAATAAATGTGCCTATATCTTTTATTGATGACACTAAAGCTAGTCAACAGCTATTAAAAAAATGATAGGAAATTGGTTGAGAAAGAGAGGAGGATGAATTGCACTGTTTTGTATCAGCATATTTATATAAATAGATTCTTAAAGTTAATTGAGAGAACGCACTGTCTGAAACGGTGGATCTAGAAGTATGATTATTAAACACTAAAATGGTATGATTTCTGAGACGTTATTAAGAATTTGTCTCCAAATACCTGCAGGTGTATTCCGATAGTTGCCCTTGAGAACCGGTTTTTTTTTCTAAGTGTATCACCATCTTTAACCACAATTAACAGTAGACGAGGTTGTGGTAAGTTGCTGAAATCTGTAAATAATAAGAATAGGTAAAAAGTAAAGCACGTTACTCCGCTATACATTGCAGGCGATAAATAAAATCTTGCCTACACAGTTATCTCACTAAATAAAGACACGTATTACATTTTAGTCATATATCATGATTAGAGGATCCCCGTCGACGCTCCACACGCCGCCCATCAATATCAATGTGCTCACAATACTTTCGCGGCCCGACAACCTGAGGCAATAATTAACTTGTGACATAATATTTATTATAAGCCATTCAGTTCTAACATAGAGCATCTTAAATTACAAAAGTTGTTTTTCTATTGCGGTTTATGTCTGAGTTGTGTGCGTTATAATAAATAAAAAAAGTTTTCAAGGTAGAATAATCTGACTGAAACTATAGTCTGGTATATAATAGTGTATGCCCGTGTGGTTATGGTCCTCAGGTTGTAAATCTGTCATACTTGCTTACACACACCTTGGTCACAAGTCATACACATCGACCTTTCAAAATAAGTCCCTTGCGCGCTCTAGACTCCTCCGATCATATATGTGTACAAAAACTAAAATTTTAATGATGAATATCTTTCGTCAAGCAGTCGGCCGTTGCACAAGCGTCAGTTCCCCTTTAGATATTGTAAATGATTCTAAAACACCTCGTTATTTAATATATTATAATTAGCTGTACTGATGATAAATTATAACATATTTTGAAGGTGGTAGAGCCACGCTGTAGCTATTACTAGTTTCAGCATGAATGGGTCGGCTTGCCCGGGGTAGTACCACCCTCTCAGAGAAAACCGATTTCAAGTAAAAGTGCATGCATTGTTGCGTTTCGTTTGGTCAGTGATAGCGCCGGATACCCATCTCCTCGCCCCTTCCTCGTTCTCCCCTCCCCAAATACAGGCTGACAACGCACTTGCGACTCGCCTGGTGTTGCAAGTGTCTATGGACGGCGGTGACCACTTAACATCAGGTGACCCTGTTCGTTTGCCTGCTTTTAACAAAATAACAGAAATAACTTAAAATAAAAAAAGGTTATAGGGGTTAGCGAGTAGAGGCAAAATCACAAACTTATCTTGTATATAATTGAAGAGATAGATGTCTGCTGTTGTTTACGCAATATTTACGCAAAAAATATTGGACAAATTTTGATAAAAAAGAAAATGTTGCTTATTAGACACTTGATCTTTATTTAACAAGCATATAATGATACCTTCATTCAATATAAATAATTTAAGTTTTAAGATACTACGATTTTATATACTATGCTTTCAGCGATATGAAGTGGGGCTAGCGATGTGGTGCGCATGCGCAGGAGAGATGGAGCAGATGAACAATATTTGACAAATATTTTTTTTATTATTTTTCCTCCGTACATAAACAATATTGTTAAGATAATAAGCGATGCAAACGAAGTCACGAGTATCAGCTAGCTAAAATATGAAAGGCAACCAACAATTAATACAAATAAACCTAGTTTTCATGAAAAAATACATCATTTTCTAGAAAACGAAGTCTAGGACACCAGCTCGTCTGTAATATATTTCGTTACTGGTAATAATTTTCGTTGCTGATATTATTAGTGTTTTTAAACAATACGGAATTACAACACGAGATTTAGAACTGTATTTCAAATATAATAACAACTATACAACACTGTCATTTAATGTAATTTTAAGCTGTAACTTCACTCGAATATTCATTCATAAATCTCAGCCGGGCCGAGTGTTCGTAATGGCGACATTAACTTAGAAACACGATTTTCTGAACACCATTCGACAATATTATTTTAGCTGTTGGAAATATTATTATATTCTCACGCCAAGCGTTGTCTACGTCCAAATTGATCATATACTGGGAAAACTATGGTTTGAAATAATATACAACTTTGAATTTAACTTATTAGCATAATATGTATTCATTATTATTGTGTTTACTTAAGAAATTGTACATCGTAGTTAATGATTAAAGTAATATTTTTGTGTTTAGAATAAGCCGATGTAACAATTATTGTAAATTAAATAAATAAATTATATTCATAATAAAACCAATATATTAACTCATTTTCAAATTTAACTATAGATGTACTGATAAGTTCAGAAATTTATTTTTAGTGGTATAAAAGTATGTAATTATATACATACACTTCTACTAATATTATAAAGACGGAGCGGGTTCTGTATGTTTGTTTATAGGAAGACAATAAAGGCCTGAACCACTGCACTGGTTCGATAAATGCTTTCAATATTTGAAATATCCATTACCCAGGGATATAGTCAGCTAAATTATAACTATAGTACAGTAACTATTAAAAAAGCGATCTGTGCAACAGATCTGCCCTGGACACAGGAGCAGTTTACAGTACAGTTCACGTTAAACTTTTTGACCGCTCTGAAAATAGCTGCGGTAAACACACATGTACGGTGACCTCTCTTTACCAAGTTGATTTTTTTCATCGAAATCATAATAACTTTCTCGGGAAAATAAAACAAAACTGAAAATTTGCACGAGTTCAATTTTCACCTTTAATAACATGAAGGAGTGCATTATTCAAAAAACTATAAGAGAGCATTTTTTATGAAAATATGTACAATACATGGCTGTAAGAAAGCCATAAATCGCCGAATAAAAAGAAAATTAATTGTAAAAAGTTACAAAATCTAATGTAATTTAAACGTATCGATCTTTAGGGCATGATTTATTATGAATATCTTTGTTCTGACATTTTTAGACGATAAATTATAACGTTAGGGGTCACCACATGGAAAAAAATTAACTTGGTAAATAACGGATACCCTAGTATTAGTATTATATATATAACTAGTAGTATACATAAGTAGTATTATATATACAACGTCCACCGAGCCCGCTAGTCTATACACATATATATATATATATATATATATAACATCGTGACAACTTAATCCTAATATTAGATTTTTCTTGATTATATAACGCAAGCCCGAACTTATGGCTATATTCAGAGTGGCCAGAAAGATTGACGAGGACTCTACCTATTACACAAAGGTGAAGCCAGAGTTTACCACTAACCACTAACTAGTGAACCACTAGTTAACTTATAAAATACGTAATGGGTAATTTCATGTTTTATCCCTTTTAAAATAATTTTGACCCTATGTCAATCAATAGGCTTTGCACGTCAGCGTAGCGGATGTTATAACAGGATTCTATTTTGATCAAATATTTACATTACATACAACACGGGTCTGACATTTTTCTGTTCCATTCAAATTGTCAATAATGAATGTAACGGCGTAGCCGACAGCCCGTCTCGTCCGCGCCAGCCGGTATATGTCGTCTCGACTGACTAATGGCGTACATTTGATTATTCAGAATGTGCTGGTAAAAATAATTTAAAATTTGTTATCGGATAATTTGGTGAGCATTGAAATAAATGATTGATGATTGTCTTTATTGATACATTAATATCTAAATGACAGCATGGAGTTTTTAGGAAGATGGAAAGTGCTACCGAATAACGCTTTATTCTATGAGTAACTAACAGCTGTATTACATAATTATAACACTTGTTAATTTATTGCTTGTTAACTTTATAAAGTTGGTTGATACACGCTGATATTGGTTTTTGATATGGGGCTTTTTATGCCGAATCAACCATTTTTAACTCCGACCCCTTTAAATGTTCCTGAAACTATTTTTGTCTATCGAAAACATTGCTTAGAATTTTCGCTACTTTTTCTACACAGTCAAAAAGAAGGTATGTATTAAAGAAGATGGATTTTTTAACATAGCCATTTATTGTTTTATTAACTTATTGTGATGTTATTTTTAAAGGCGTCTTACTAAATGTCCTTTTTAGAAATAAAAAAAGGGATTCAGTTTGTTTTTTTTTTAATGTTCGAAAAACAGATAATTTCTGGATTATTGTGTCATATATGATTTTAGTTATCGTAGAAAAAAATGTATTTTCTGGAAAATCCAAATTTCAGGGAATTTGCAATTTAGCATATTTTCATTTTTTTTCAATATATTTTTCATCCAAAAAAAATTAAATTAATTTCGTTTCAAATTGTCTTAATATTTCCAGATTATATTATATAGTATGGTCGAAAGTGGCTCAAAAGATGAATGAATTTGCATGATTTCAAAATTTTCTTCGTTATGCATGTAGTTTTAGAAAAAAATACAAAAAAAATATGTCTTTCCTCTTTAACTTTTTTTAAAACAGCCATAATCTTCGAAAATTGTCACCTTTATAATCTTTCTGCTTTAATTCATGCATTATGTAAAGAAATTTATAGTACTCATTGTATATAACTGTAAAAATGTAATATAACCAAATTTGAAATAAAATCTGGTATACGAAATCGGAATATTTCGGTCAATCGACTCGAAACTGGGGAAACGTAAAATTGTGTCGAACAAAATGTTTGAGATAAAATTCGTTCCAAAACAATAGGGCGTACTGTAACGTAACGTGACGTGACGTGAAAAGCCTTTTTGAAAGAAGAAGCTGGGAATACGCATTGATGATTAAATGTTGGAAGAATAACAAAAACAATATTCTAATCAAATTAACTACTCTCTACTTATAATATATAGATTTATTTTATGGTACCGAAGCATGAACGCTTATCAATGCAACTGTATAAATTGAAGATTGTACAAGGAGACATGGACCACATCATGTTAGGCATTAAAGTATGTACGTATAAGGATAATTTAGTCCAAATTATTTGGATAAATGTTAACAACTTTTGAGAAAGGTTTCGATAACGCTTGCACATACAATCAATGAACGACTTAAAAAGAGAGGCTTAAAAGATGGCGGTGATGAAGGTGTTTATTATAAGTGTAGCTTCTGTAGGTGATAGAGCCGCTGGTTTCAGCATGAATGGGTTGGCTTGCCCAGGGTAGTACCAACCTCTCATACCAAACCGACGTGAAGTAACAGTGCTTGCATTGTTGCTTTTCGTTCGGTCAGGGAGAGTGCCGGAGGCCCACCGTCTTTAAAAGGCCGGCAACGCATTTGCTTGGTGTTGCTAGTGTCTATGGACGGCGTCAGGTGATCCGCTTGTTCGTTTACCCTCTATAATATAAAAAAATAATAGTATTCTATTTAATTTTTATATTGTAATAAATAGCCACGACTCCGTCCAGATTGTTTATTATCTTAACACAATATATTTTATGTACAGAGAAAAAACATAACGACCATAATGCTTGCCTTCTACACGGCAAGAAATCGCATAGCTTAATTCTAGTAATGTTTATAATAATCGTAGTTGTTTAAAGCTTTGTATTCAATGAAACTATTATGATAATAGGTCTTTACCTATGAAATTGCCGTTCTGCAGTACTGCATTTCTGCATTTCAAATCAAAATAATTTTTGTTTGGCTAAGAATTCTAATTTCAAATTAATTTTATCTTAAAAACATGGAATTCTTTTTCCAAAAGTAGTCATTTGTTTATTGATTAATGTTACATTTTCATCGAATTTTTTTTTTGTCATCATGGATACGTTAAAAATTCGAGTAATTATAGAATATGAGTACCGTCGTGGCAGCAACGCGGCACAATCGGCATGCAACATCAACGACGTTTACGAAGCTAACACTACAAACCAAAGCACCAGCTGTTATTGGTCTGTTGTCTGTTATCCGTTATGGGAATTTCGACCTGAAAAATGATCGCCAGCGCGAAGTACGCGTCGAGACGTGCCTTGCACTGCTCAACAGACGCACAAATGAAGAAATTTTGAACGGCATTGTTACCTGCGATGAAAAATGCATTCTGTTTGATAACCGCAAGCGCCCAGCAAGTTGGTTGGATCCTGGTTCAGCACCTAAACGAAAGCTTACCCCTAGAAAAGTGATGGTCACTGTTTGGTCACTATAATACGTATCCACTAACAAAGAGCATAGCTTACTTTTGCTGACAAGGGAAAGGGGGAAATAAATAAAATAGAAATTACAGAATATCTGCTTGTTAATACTCGAACGGCCCTATATTACTGATTATAAATGTTCTTTTTGTATGTTTTACTGACTGCCCAACCGACTATAATACGTATCCAGTAACAATGTTTACAAGAAATTATCAATATTTTATTGTTAACTTTTTGTATGTTTTACTGACTGCCCAACCGACTATAATACGTATCCAGTAACAAAGAGCATAGCTTACTTTTGCTGACAAGGGAAATGGGGAAATAAATAAAATAAAATAGAAATTACAGAATATCTGCTTGTTAATACACGAACGGCCCTATATTACTGATTATAAATGTTTACAAGAAATTATAAATATTTTATTGTTGATTTTCTGTATGTTTTAATCTCTAATTCTAACACATTTTACCCATATCGGTGTTTGTGAGCGATGAGATAGTTGCGGTGTAGGATGTAAAAAATGCGAGTAATAAAGCGAAACGATGCGGAGTCACGTACTGTGTTACGTGATGCGACGTGGGACGAGATGCACTTCCACTTCTACTCACTTCGGTATGTACTTATACTGGTATATTAATGGCAGTATCGGTATATGAAATGTTGTCCGATTTAAAAATTGTGAGGAAATTCAGTATTTATGCACTCTTTGAAGTGAAAGTTCTTTAGAAACGGTGTAAATTTATGAAATGAAAATTTGCAACGAAAAAGAGGTGCCTATAAATGTATATATATATAGGTTAGGTAGCCTATGAGAGAATGAGATAGTATATTCTCAATGTAAATATTATAGTGGACGCTACTTTGCACTTCCGCTTGGAATTGATTGAACACTACAAACCTTTTAATGGTGGTAGAGCCACGCTGAAACTATTACTGGTTTCAGCATTAATAGGTCGGCTCGCCCGGGGTAGTACCACCCTCTCGCAGAAAACCGACGTGCAGTAACAGTCCTTGCATTGTTGTGTTTCATTCGGTCAGTGAGAGTGCCGGAGGCCCACCTCCCCTCCCCTCTCCCCTCTCCTCTCTCTCCCTCCCCTAACCCGTCCTCCCCAAAGGATGGCAACGCACTTGCGACTCCTCTGGTGTTGTTAGGGTCCATGGACGGTGGTGATCACTAACGTCAGGTGACCCACATGTTCGTTTGCCACCTACGACATACACGTGTTTCGCTCCTTCACGGAGCATTTTCAGGTCGATGTCGACTCTTCAGATGCGAGCGTTAGTCGTGATTTCATTTAGACGTAGTAGTGTTCAATCAATTCCAAGCGGAAGTGCAAAGTAGCGTCCACTATAATATTTAATGATGGAGTTCCGCATAGTAACGCCTTCTTCAATCAAATATTCTCAATGTACTCGACATATGTACAGAGAGAGATAGTAACGTTGAAATCTATAGCCCATTATTTTCTTTTAGACCGTAGTGCGCACTTTTCAAAATGATTCTGTTACGCCACGTGTTAATAATCATCATCAGCCTGTAATAGACCCACTGCATGGCATAGGCCTCTTCCCGAAGGAAGGTATGGGCGTAATCACCACGCCAGCCCACGACGTATTGGCGATTTCAAACTCTGAGAAATCCACAGTTCTGTTTTCCCACATATACTACAAGAACATTATCCAGGTTCAGGTTTCCTTATAATGGATTCTTTCTCCGTCAGCCGATAGTATTACCAATTTAAATTAAAATAAAACTCGTTGGTGCATTCCGGGGTTCGAACCTGCGGACACCGAAATGATATTCCACCGGTCAAACCACCAGACCACCACCAGATAAATAATCCAGGTATGGAATTACATGCGAAGTGACGGAAAATACGTAAAGAACTTCGTTCCTGACGGCAGTCTCCTGACCCCACACGTTTTTTTTCTATTCTCAGGATACGATTCAAATAGTTAGGTGTCCCGTTCGGTTGTTAGACTAATGGACTGTACTAACTTGTTTTAATAATATAGTTTTTTTTTATGTCATAGTTGGGTCACCTGATGTTAAGTGATCACCACCGTCCATGGACACTAACAACACCAGAGGAGTCGTAAGTGCGTTGCCACCCTTTGGGGGGAAGGGTTAGGGGAGGGAGAGGAGAGGAGAGGAGAGGAGAGGAGAGGAGAGAGGGGAGGGGAGATGGGCCTCCGGCGCTCTCACTGACCGAACGAAACGCAACAATGGAAGCACTGATACCTCACGTCGGTTTTCTGTAAGAGGGTGGTACTACCCCGGGCGAGCCAACCCATTCAGGCTGAAACCAGTAATAGTTTCAGCGTGGCTCTACTAATACGAACTTATATATAATACTTTTATTAATTCAATTAAATTATGATTACTGTAATTTGGTTATACATTAAGTTTCTTTTAATAACAATCAACTGAGATGTTTATGAAGTTTTCCGCGATGAATAATTTTATTTATTTGTAGCGATCATTAACTATATCGAATTGGAGATCATTTTACAGGAAATCTATACGGAAATGTATTAATATAGAATAAATCCAAAATTAATTTTCTACATATTAAGGACGGTGCAAGGTACTGAAAGCCACTGAAAGCCGTGCCATCTTATTGTTGATTCAAGGATCTTCTAGTTCATAAATTAAAAATTAGGCAAGCGTCATCGTCTTGTGTCATTAAAACATCAAAGGGACCACTTTCCTATTCTTCAAGGAAGATTCTACTTTAGCCCAAAGTCGAAAATTCGGACGGTAACGACCGAAACTGAAACTTATAATAAACCTTTTCCGAGGGAAACTAATTGAAACCGACCCTTCACTTAGACGACATTGTCTTTCCATAACTTTTTTAATTTTATTCCCTAGTACAACGTAATAAAATAATTAAAGTTTTATTGAATAGTTTCAATTTACTAAGGTCACGCCTACTGACGCTGGAAGGAGAATCAGATATTTTAAAATAGCATATTATGTATGTCTATCCTTTTTTTAATGTGGTATAGTCACGCAGATATTCACAAAATTGTCTTTACATAAGCCGCTAACAAATGTCAAATACATTAGAATGCAGAAAATATCTTTGTCGTAAAAATTCACCTGAAACAGCCGGAAGTTTGATTATGAAATTTACATTAACGATAACGTGTGAATATAATATCTAACAAAAAAAATGGAAATCTAGTCGTTGCGGTTAGAAGCCAAAGCTATTTCATCTATACATATAAGCAAAATAGAAGACACTGTCTTTTGCCCGGGCTATAATAATCCCTGAAATAGCTGAACCAATTTCGACAAAATATTCACAGGCTCATAGAGGCCTTTTCATGTTATATAAAATTGTTTAGGTTATTAAAACTTTCTTGATGGCTAAGCAGTAACGACAAAATTTAACACATATAACTCAAAACTAATAAAATTGTAGGGTAATGCCAATATCACAATAATGAAAATAAAAGACGCCTCACAATCAAACATATACAATACCCGGCTTTTGATTTGGCACGTCGGGGACAAGACCGAGATATGCGTCTAAGTTTAATTTCGTATAGCGTTATCTTTTGTCTAACGCAGTGCGATAGAGAGAACGCTTTACAAAACCGAAGCAAACCGACCTTAGCCACGCGTCTCTCTCTTATTCCTGATGTGCCAAATCAAATGCCGGGTACTGTAGTTCCTATAAAACTATTAAATAAACTTCACAGTTACAAAATGGTACGTGCCAATTATAAATAATAAAACTGTTTGATTCCTTTCAATATATATGAATGTATATGAATTTCACTTTTAAATTATTTTTTGGCAAAATACAGACGTGTTTCATCTCTCGGTGTGACTGATAGTATATAGCTTACATTTCACATCTAACCCGGCGTTCCAGGAACATAGTTATATTGCGTGCTTTAACTTTGTGGTATTTAAATTTTCGGAATGTAATACAAGAACCGTATTTTAAAACGATATTTTATAGTTTTTTGTGTATCGCAGAAGATAAGTAATTTATTTCAAGTATATATATGTACCATATATCTCTCTACTTGTATTTCTTTGGTAAACTCAATAACCTGAAGGGCTCGATGGATTTGATATATGAGATGTTGTTACATTTATTTTCATTGTGTGAGTGATTGTGTTCTAAGCTATATCGCTTCTTTATGTTTTTTTTTTAAATTAATAACACTACTATTTTGTTACATGTTATCACTGTTATTCATTATACAGTGTTAACACATACACCAAGAATATTGACTAAAAAATTACAATTTCAGGCCATTTGTCTGTAACTATAAAAATAATAAATTAATTCATTTGGTTACTCCTCGTTTACAAGTTTAAATAATCTTTTTAATTTATAATATTGATCTAATTGAAATCCAAACACAAATACATTTTTCAAATCAAACCAACTTCGTCATTATCTGCATTCAAAACAGAATCATTCGAAATAAGTAAATAATTTGGTATACAGAAACACAACAGTTTATATATTTTGATGCAATTAGTAATAAGAAGTATAAAAAGAGCCCAGCGATTATTTCGGGAGGTAATGGAATGTAAAAAGTACTCCGAAGGGAATATATATATATAAAAGTCTATAAGGAGAGAGAAAAACAGCGGCATGTTTATTTTTTCTAATACGTAGGGCTCATTAAACATTTTCGGAACAGGCCACTGACAATGAGAATATTTAAAAACGAATTACAATATTTGAAAATGGAACTCTTTGGCTTTAAAATGCGTTTTGTTTCATCTATTTGATCAGCCAGACTATATTTTTGTTATTCATTCAGGAGTTTTTTCGGTGCGCCCCACGTAGTTTATGCAACATACCCTGCTTATGAAAATTGTTGATATTCGAAATTGCATTTCTATTAATACATTTGCAGATATTTTAATCATGATTTGTTTCAACATTCTTATAAGTGAAACATTATTTACAAATGCAACTAAATAGGGTATCATTTAAGTGAATTTATTATGTGTACAGTGTGTTCTAACGATCTATTTTATTGTTGACTAGCTGTGCCCGCGACTCTGTCCACGTGGAACCTAATGTAAAAAACAGTGGCTAATAAAATCATCTGAATATATAAAGTCCATTTATACACAGAGATTTATCTATTTGTTATATTCATAATATTTGTTAATGTAGGTTTTTTTTATATATATTTAAATCGATATAAAATAACTTTCACCTACATTTATATTTTAAACTAGCTATGCACGCGACTTCACCCGCATGGAATTTTATGTAAAAAAACAGTGATTAATAAAGTCATCTGAATGTATTAAGTTAATTTACTTTTCTCTCATACTTAAGTTGTGACGTCATTAAAATTACAATAACTTTTGATAGAGTGAACCGATTTTAATGAAACCAAGACTAAATGTTACTCGAGGATATGTTCTATGATTCTCTTGGTAAGGTTATATCGTGAATGAATGATTTAGTAGTGATGCGTGTTCAAACAAACAGACAAACAGCTTTTTTCCCAAAAAAATAAAAAGTACAGTCACGTTAGAGTTATATTCTTATGGATTTTTATGATACCATTACCTATGTGGGTAAATAATATGAAAAAAGGAATAATTTACATGTTTATCAGTCGTTTTCTTTTAAATCTTCAAATTTTTTTTACCCACATATATAATCTAAAGAATTTGACAACCAATTTTTGAAATTACCACTGAAAACTAAAAAATAGACAAGACGCCCACCCCGGTTCCGCACGGTTTTACTAATGAATAAAGTGAGACCAGACATATCCTTTACAGCATGTATCTATACTATAATATTATAAAGAGGTAAAGTTTGTGAATTTGTGACGTTGTAGAGGGTAATCTCAGGAACTACTGGTCCGATTTGAAAAATTCTTTCAGTGTTCTATAGTTCATTTATCGAGGAAGGTTATAGGCAATATATATCACGCTAACATCAATAGGAGCGGAACATCAATGAAGAATGTTTCAAAATGGGGGTTTTTTTCTCTTGAGATCTTCCGCTGCGTGTTGGCGTTAGCCCAAAATGACTATTCCACGCGAACGAAGTCGCGGACAGAAGCTAGTATGTAAAAAAATGACAATTAAACAACTGAATATCAACATGTTAATTCTGTCAATACTTTTGGAAATCTCCTTACTGTTTTCTATCTTGCTCACTCTTTATATGATTTTTTTTAATACAAACTTTTCATAAATATTCCTTCATACAAACTTTGTCCTCTCAAATAAACACAATAAAAATAAAATAGGTGCAGCGGTTCTGAAATGATGAGCTTTTGTATACACGGTAATCGATTTTTATTTACTTTGAAATACAATATACATATTGTTTTAATACCCAATCCCAAAGGTTCTCATTTAACTGAAATGTTTACACAGTAATGAAATCACAAAATACATAAAATAGATCACCGTGTTGAAATAATATATACCCGATATGTGTGTGAGCTGAGCCAAATATTAATTGATTTTCAAATGACCCCAGTTAATTCGGATCACGACGTCACTAATTATTATCGGTACTGCGTGACTCAAACAGGCTACGATACGACCGGATATTGACGAGCCAATAGACCGTTGGGTCCGAACCCTATCACATTAGGACGGCAATGTTTCAAATACTAGTGATCGCTACAAATCCATTTAGTGAGAGTCTCTAAAGGCTTTTGGGATGAAGTTACAAATATTCAGTAAAGTAATATACCTTTTGAGTATTAAGGATAGTATTGTTCCTTTAAGTTTCTTTGAAACATTTAACCACAATCTCATTAAGGGAAGGTGTAGGTTGAGGAAATTATCTAAGCCTAAATACCACTCTGAAGATTTAAGTCCTTCAAAATAAAGCCAAACATCTATTGATGTGTTCTGACAGCTATACTTATATTAAGTTATAATTTAACTACCAAACAACGTTTAAATTTAGTGGCTTCTTACTTTTATGAAACATATAGATTATAAACATGACATGTCCTAACAACACAATGCTATAATATATATTTATAACTTGCTGTATTATGCGTTTTCTCTTGTGCTTAATTCTTTAATATGAAAATATTTTAAATATAGTCAAGTTACTTTGAATAAGCATCGTATAACTCACAGCTGTTATGTAGGCAGTATGTGATAAAGCCATGCATCATGATATCTTACTCAAATAGGTACTCCCAGTTCGGCCCTTCTCTGTAATGCTTAGTTCTTCCAATCCCCACGCTACTCCACATGGCCCACCCGCACTTTTACTTTGTTATTAATGATGATAATCATCCCAACCGATTTCTGTCATGGCGACCACATTGACCCCTAGTGTGAGAAGTACTCGAAGCCTAGTAATGGAAGCGTTCAGATACACAGAATATGTTAAGGTGCACAAGTGTACGCGCAAGACACAGGTGCAACTCCTCATCCTTGTTTTTCTGGTCCAAGTGGAACGGGAACCGTTACGACTAGAGAAGGATTTCAGACAGGTGATACAGTAACAAGGTGAGAAAGTTACAAGGGGTCAGTACTATGTCGCACTCCGATAATTGCCTTTTACGATATCCATGGGAAGACATGGGGTAGTGCTATTCTACTCTGCCGGCACCACTAGAAACATATTACACTTTGTATAATAATTGTTTCATTCATAAAAAAACATAGAATGCTATTAGATCTTTTTCTATCTTTCTAAATAATTTTCGTAGTTTCTCGTAGTATCAGTAGGTGGTAGAGACACGTTGAAGTTATTACTGGTTTCAGCATGAATGGGTCGGCTCGCCCGGGGTAGTACCACCCGACCCACAGAAACACCGATATGAAGTAACAGTGCTTGCATTGTTGCGTTCTTTTTACCTTTTTAAGCAAATTGTGAGAACGGTTGAACGTGAAATCTGGCATAGTTAAAGTTTATATAGAGGAGAAGTGCGCAAAGCTTTTTTTAAAATATAAAATGCATTAAAATAAACATTAAATTAATTGAATGACACAAATCATATACACACATGTAAATGAAAAAGACTTTTCGCCATCCGTCATATTACTCTTACGTTCCAATTACCTTTTTTCACACTATATTCAATATTTTTAACATGACTTACGTTCCAAACATTATATGCTCTTTAAAATTAACTGGTCAAAAATATAATAATATAATATGTAAATTCATAATATACATTAGTAATTAATTAATAAATAATTTACCTTTACTATATTTATGAAACTACTGAAATAATTATTATTCTCTTTGGTCTTATTGAATTTCAAAATGAATTATGGTTGAATCTCGACAACTAGGCGACCACTAGTTACATTAATTATACAAGATATTAATTAATTCTGGTTATCTATTTATGATATCAATCATCTGTCGAAAACATAATAATGAAAATGTTTCGCTTTGTAGATTTTGGTATCGAAAATTCATTTTACGCCAATGATCTTCGATACGATTAAGCAAATCACATGCGGAAAATCAAGTCCTTTAAAATAGTACTTTTAACCTTGTATCTATACTAATATTATAAAGAGGTAAAGTTTGTGAATTTGTGACGTTGTGAGTTTGTGACGTTGTAGAGGGTAATCTCAGGAACAACTGGTCCGATTTGAAAAATTATTTCAGTGTTATATAACTCATTTAACGAGGAAGGCTATATATCACGCTAAGACCAATAGGAGCGCAGCACCAATCAAGAATGTTTCAAAATCGGGGCTTTTTTCCTCTTCAGAGCTTCCGCTGCGTTTTAGCGTTAACCCAAAGTAACTATTCCACGCGAACGAAGTCGCGGGCAGAAGCTAGTATGATATAAAACAATATTAAACCAATAATCATATAATATTTTCTGTAACGTTGAACGTAATGTACGAAAATGTACGAACGTAATGTATGAAAAAGTATGTATTACATATTTCTATATTATGTTGAACGGTGGACATATTTCTCGCGAAAACGTAGCACTCAGTTGCGGGCTGCAAGCGACAGCCACTTGGAACTTACCAACTTTAAGCATGTTAGCTTAGTTACGCTGTGTTGCTCGACAGCGTTAGTAAATTCAACGCAGCGGTTCCTACACTCTTAACGAATATTATTATGTTTAAAATAATTATATTTAAATAGTCTCCTTAATACATTTGTGACATTTTTATACTATAATTATTTCCTGAATATACCCTGGAAAATGTGATACTGATTGATTTTACTTTGTTTTTGAAGTAAAAACTTGTTTAGGCGCGTGTAGCGGTATTTTTGGCGAGATATACATTTATAATCTCGCGTCATTGATACGCTAGTAAGCGTGACCGGCCGTATTGCGCTTGCGCGGCTTGCGTCATACTGGTGACGCAAAGTTTAGAGGTAATATTGCTATTTTGCAGCTCATCATACGTTTTATTGAATAATAGGCTTTATAAAAATGAATATAATTGTTGCTCCGAATATATTAGTCACAATATCATTGGCCTATAGATATGAAAACCACACTAATGTCAATAATTTCAATTAAAAAAATCCTATTTTTTTTATATAATAGGAGGCAAACGAACAGGTGGGACAGAACACCTGATGTTAAGTGATCACCGCCGCCCATAGACACTTACAACACCAGAAGAGTCGCAAGTACGTTGCCAGTCTGTGTTTGGGGGAGGGGGAGTAGGGAAGGGGGAGGTGGGTTATCCGGCGCTCTCACTGACCGAACGAAACGCAACAATGCAAGCACTGTTACTTCACGTCGGTTTTCTGTGAGAGGGTGGTACTACCTCGGACGAGCCGACCCATTCATACTGAAACCAGTAATATCTTCAGCGTGGCTCTACCACCTACAAATTTAAATATTGTCATTTACACTACAATTAATTTAAAAATTCAAAACAGAATACTGTTTTGAGTTTTCACTTCTGTCAGCAGTCCTTATGACTGACTCGACTTTTTATTATTATTATTATCGCGATATTATAATTTAAAAAAGCAATTGTTGAAATTTTTTGTCGTAGTAAATAAAATATATATCTAAAATAATATAACAAACGATATAAAATATCTTGAAGAAGAATCTAGAATGTTTGAACACCGCGTCGATAAACGTAGATCTTATAAAGAGTTTGAATTCTAGTTGAAGGAAAACATTGTTACAAAATCATATCATAGTGGTAAATCACTTATAATACTCACCTGGCAACTCTCAAGGGGCAAATCTGCTGCCAAGTACCTATAAATTATACTCTGGCAACTACACTCGAAACGACCTGACGTGGGACCTTCTTGCACTTAACACATGAAATTGTGATTAAACACTAAAACCTTTTTTATAAAGGATTTAAGAAGGATTGCATTGTGTAATAATTGACATGAGAGTTTTTGGCGGGATCTTGGAATGCCATGTAGTGGTCTTTATATTTTATCTATAATCTTGTGTTATTTGGCTCTATATTGTGTAATATTGGTGGTGCTTTACGTAATATAGTTTGGTTATTGTGCACAAGTGAGGTGTATCGGAAATAATACCACGGCGCATGGATTCTGACTTGCCACAAAAACTCCCAGGAAAGTTCTAACAAGATGGCCACCATCTTGTTAGTTCATTGAAATTATATCAAGAAACTTGTAATATCGATACTCACTTGACAATGGCAGTGATAGTCTACTAGAAGACTGGTTGCCAAAAATGGAATGGAAGAAGAACTTGTAATACTATTAACTACTCGACAATGGCAGTAATAATCTAAAAAAATATTGGTTACCAAAAATAAAGTTAAAAAATAATAATAATAATTGACATAAATTGACGTTACATAATTGAATAAGTTGTTGTATGTTTTGTTTAGTCCGTATAATAATTTGAATACAATACTTTAATTCTTTTAATTTATATAATTATTTAACTTCTTCCTTCATTAATAACGAATACTTAACAAGTTCATAGATAAGACTGATTTTTTTAATATTCCCTAGGATTATATATCTAAGTGATTTTTATAAGCCAACAAATATAATGGAAATATTTATGTTGTTAAATTAAGAAAAAACTTATATAAGAATTACATAATTCAGTTGCAGTCTGCTCTTGACAGATACTTGGAACTTGCCATTTTTAAGCATTTTATGCAAGTTACATGACGTAACAAGTATATTTATTTGCTTAGTTACTACTGCTATTTAAGAAAATATCCTTTAGAAATTGTTTTAATAAGCAGTTGTATTAGCTATAGTAATATGTAAAAAAACTGGACAGAATTATATATTACTAGCCGACCCGTGCCCACTTCGTTGGGCGGTAATACGTGAAGCGTGGAATGGTTATTATGCGCTAAAACGCAGCGGACGATCTGAAAAGGAAAAAAATACCCCGATTTTGCAACATTCTTCATTGCTGCTCCGCTCCTATGGGTCTTAGCGTGATGATATATAGCCTATAACCTTCCCTGATAAATGAGCTATATAACACTGAAAGAATTTTCCAAATCGGACCAGTAGTTCCTGAGATTACCCCTTACAACGTCACAAACTCACAAACTTTACCTCTTTATAATATGAGTATAGATAATAGAAGTATTAATTTACTAGATAATAACACATTTATGCACATTTTGACGTTTAAAAACTTTTCTACTTACGTCCCTTATCTATGTTATAGAATTGTTTGTACGGAAATGTTATTAATATTTTTAAACTTATCATTCTCAGTTGACTACGTTCATCTTCGAATATTTATTATATATTAGCTAATAGCTTTGAAACAGAAATAATTTAAAGCTTAGATATAATTTTCTAATACATTTTTTTTATAAACAATGTTATCCGTTGACTTCTCTTCTCTTCCGTATTCGCACCATACTCAGTGTTTAGAAATTTCGAAGATTTTCAAAACTTTAATAACTTTACATACATGAATGTATCCTGATGACTTTTTTACAAAAGCCTGTCTAGAAGTGAAACAAACAAAGTTGATCGAAGTCACTATTAAAACTAAGTAAGTGTATCTAGTACGTGTCTTTTTAATTTTGAAATACCATTAATCTTTCTTTAATGAACCTATTATATAACGTCCACAGTACAAACAATATAATCGCATAGAAAAATAAGTATGATGTGCTATCATACTCATAAGCTCACAGATTGGATAAGTTGATTGCATATTTAACTTTAAAACAATTATGCTAAAGTTACATAAGAAAAATATTAAGTTTTGGCAATGTTTTTTTATTAAATTTAGTTGGGTAGAGTCGCCGTGCCGCCGTGCCGCCTACGGTTGCTGTCGTCCGCTGGGCAACACGTGCGCCTGAAATGAGAAATGAAATACTATTAATTCAACAGTCCCAGCACTAGTGTGGACATTTTTCCACATTAATAATCAGTTACAGAGTACTGGGCGTAGTTGTTTCGATATAGTTTATTGTTCATGTTCGTATGTGTTTCAAAGGAAAAAATATTCTTAATATATAAAATACTAGCCTCTGCCCGCGACTTCCTCCACGTGGAATAGTTACTTTGGGCTAATACTAACACGCAGAGGAAGCTCTCGAGAGCTCTCAATAAAAAAACCCCGATTTTGAAACATTCTTAATTGGTGCTCCGCTCCTATTGGACCTATGACCTTCCTCAAAAAATTTGCTATATAACATTGAAAGAATATTCGATATCGGACCAGTAACTCCTGAGATTACCCCTTACAACGTGACAAAATTTATCTCTTTATAATATTAGTTAGTATAGGTTAGCTGATTACCGCTTACTTCTTTAGGCATTAAAAATGGCAAAGGTTTAATAGAATAAAAAATAGTAGCCTAGAACCATTTATAAAAAAATCCGTATTTAATGGTCATAGGTCTATGCCGACATATTTAGTCCTTTTGTTGTAATTGAGCCGCAAAAGAATTTAATTTTCATTATATACAAACATAGATTACATTAGATACAAGACCAATAAATACCTAAACCTACTTAAGTTTCGCCTTGGTCTTGAATTTGGGCAACTATCCATTGAATTATCTAGATCCCTTGTTTACTGTTGTTTTTATTGTATTTCTTGTTAGGCACAGTGCCGTCATTTTGTAAATTTTGTATCTCCACTACAGAGAAAATAAAAATTGTTTACTAAAACGAGTTATAAAGTTATTTTAGGGTTTACTCCAAGGCTAAACTTAATTACAAACAAATATATCCTTTTTTTTTTTTAATTTAAGGAATTGAATTGGGAATTAATTTACTTACATAGATTATAACAAACTCTGTTACCTTTTTTATACTATACTATGCTAGCGGGCCCGGCAGACGTTGTCCCGCCCTGATTCCTAAATCCTTAACAAATTATATACCAAACCGGTCCTCATGAATAACTTTATCCACTGGTGAAAACCGCTTGAAAATCCATTCAGTAGTTTATGAGTTTATCGCGAACAGACAGACAGACGCGGTAGGGGACTTCGTTTTATACTATGTAATGATATTGTATAATGTGAAGTTAAATATTTTAATTATATTATTAACTCAATATATTGTTCTTCTTACTTAATCAGTTAAAACATTTTTCACTTAACAAATGTAGCTATTTGCTTAGACACATACAAAATATATTGTGACAGGTTTAAATCAGTAACAGCTGGGACGTCTCAGCGTAATAGGTTTCCCCCCATGTTGTGCCCAATATTAGAACTGCGAATCGTTTACTGGTGTAGATTTACGCGACCGGTATAAAAGTTGGTTTGTTTGAACGCACCTGCTGCCTTCGCCACGGGTGGCACGGCATTGCTCGTAAAATAATCATATAGCTATGCAAAGGTTTTTCGTGAACAGTTATGAAACCATTATTCCATCATTTTTTTCACCTTATACAATTTAGAGTTTCACTACAAAGTCACATCTATAAATGTCGGTATGAGTTCTTGACGGGATCTTAAACTTGTGATGCTTGAGTTCACGAAGGCAAAATGTAGCAGATATAAAAATATCTTAGAAATATAGAAGTACTAGCGGGCCCGGCAGACGTTGTCCCGCCCTGGTTATAAAAAAACCTTGACAAATTATATAGCAAAACGTTCCTCATGCATCACTTTATCCACTGGTGAAAACCGCTTGAAAATCCGTTCAGTAGTTTTTGAGTTTATCGCGAACAGACAGACAGACAGACGCGGTAGGGGACTTTGTTTTATACTATGTAATAAAATAATGATGATCTAAAGTAATTCTAATTTGGTTTTGTACGATTATTATTTTTTTCGAACTGACTGTGCTATTAGGTCTTAACAGCTTCACCGGACTACCGCGGTTTTGTACGATCCAATATTAATAAAGGATATAACTATATAAATTAAACCACAGACTTTCTTCAACGTTCTTCACCCATAAGTTCGATTAGGCCCACGAGACAAGTAATTTTGCCAATACCGTAAATCGAAACAAAGTAAATGTTGTTTGATGAAATGACATTACTCGAGGACTATATATATTTCTTTGAAAGACGCTTGGCCATTCAATTCTTAGATTTAAAACAGATTATCAATTGTAATGAGGCGCCAAAACGGTGCTCAAATTAACATTAACGATAATGAATGCGGGCTGTATTGATCTTGCATTAACCCGACGTTCGATGCCCACGCCTGCCCATTTGAGAGAATTCCAATAAATTGTGATATTACCACGCGCTTGGTGAATTTATTGTTATTGCTTTTATTTTGTATTCATGATTAGATATTATCAATCATCAGATATCTTTTTATTTATTTATCAGATGTAACTTGAATATGAATAGAAGAAATAAAAAGATGTTTTCGGAATTATTTCTTTGCTTTCTGGTTGACTAGCTAGTACCAACTTATGTTTAATTTTATTTAAAAAAATGTTTTTTTTTTAACTTCAAAGCTTTCTCTTATCCATTTTAATTAGAAGTGGCATACGGTTTAAATTTGATTACGATCTAAAGAGGGAGGGTGACTCTCAAGTGCAGCTGCCAGAACACACCTATTGTTTCCTGGTTCTGCATAATTACTTCGAGAGCAGTAGCTAGACTGGCGGGCATTGAAAATTGTATTATTACGCTATGGTTTCATCAATATATTGCCCTAACGTAAGCTTTATATTCAAAACTCACGGCGATTGACTTGGTATGAGAAAATGCTACCACCAAGCCATTTAGAACCATAAAAGCGAGAGTAATAAAGTTGAAAGCATAAAAATTAGACAGTGAATTATTTTATTATGCAGAACTTTTGTTATTTAGAGAAAATATATAAAATAAATAAAATATATCATCTGCTCACCATGGAGGACATTGATCGGATTATGTTGGACTGTGCGAATAAAAATCTCCAAAGTTGCCTACTGAAGCGTTTGACGCTGGGGGCAAGGGAATCGCTCCCCGAAAAAGGCCCTCCAACTGAGGTGCCCACCACTGATCGCAACAGTTTTTGTCAGAATATTTACGAGTTGCCTCACTACCTCAGGGTCACAATTAAGCCCATTCAAAGTAATTTTATAGAGGTTTTTTTTCTCACGGTATAGACAATGGAACTAAGGGTAGATTGCAAGTTAATTGACGGGAACGAGAAGGAAGAAGTTGCTTTTTATCTGCCAGATGGCGGAAAGTTCCTGCCGTTTCCTTTCTGATGGTCAGAAAAATATGTGGAGGAACTTCGTCTATTTGGGTATCAACAGTCGACTAGAGTGGCTAACATTACTCAGGGTGCACCATGTGAAGATTCTCTGACTTCCTACCCGACTGTACTGTAGGCCTACACTAAAAATAATTCTATGTAAATCATGACTAACTGGTTGATTTTTTTAAATTGGATATAAGTGTCAGATAGCCTCAATCGTATTTACAATAAACAAAAAAAAATCAGTGTCCAGAACTACGCTCGCCGGAGTGCACGTATACTTATATACACTGAACAACAGTTATTTTTGGCTCAATTTTACCTGTACTAAGTCACTTGTATACAAATAAAAAAACTCCGATGAAAACTGCATACAAAATTTCTTCAAAATAATTCGAGTAATTTTTGCACGATGCGCGTACTAACGACAAACAGAGAAATAATTATTCTAAAAACCTTAGAACTGTTTTCTGTTATTGGTCCTTTGGAGTACTTTTTCTTAAATATATTTAATATTTATATACTCTTTTATTATAAGTATGGTAATTATATTATGTTGGTATGACAATGAATTTAATCATAAAATTCTATATTACAGGAAATTCGAAAAGATGAAGATCTGCACCTACCTGCTCCTAAGTTTTTTAGGTAAGTTTTTCTCTTTTAAAATCTATTTCAATTCGAATGAAATATCAAAAATCATCATAAATATTTTTATATAATTTATTTGCTGTATTAACGTCTCCTATCTCATACGAGGAAGAGTAACATTTGAACTTCTTCTCGCAAACCATTTGCAAATCGTTATTTAGACACTTTCACTTTTGTGACTTTACTTAGGTACGTCGCTAAATAAAAACAGACAGGTTATTGCGTAATATTACTAAAAAGTATTAGTATTCAATATGAATTCTAGAACCTAATTACACTAATGTAAATATAACTCGATAAAAAAATAATAGTGCTGTTTTTCGTAAAATTCTATTTTCATATCCTAAATTACTCCTATGTCCAAACTTCATTGTCAATGCCAAATTTTATAACGATTCGTTAAGAGGCTTAGTTGGGAAGGATAATAGGGTTATTTTGCATTAAACACAAAAGTGTGTGTGTCCTTATGTACACGCGTTAGAAGTTATACTTCTTTGACGTAAAAGATAAAAAAATATTTTCAAAAATTTTAATTTTCGCCTTATTCTACGTTTGTAGAAAAAACGACACTAACAATAGAAAAAGTTGACTATAGCTAACTTCAGGGTGTCGGTTATTCGTGACGGTGTGCGCGCGCATCGTAATAATTTCAGGGTGTCGGTTTTTCGTGAAAATGTGCGCGCGTAACGTATAAATTTACGCTCATCATTTTTCCCTAACGCGACAAAAGAAGTATAATTTCAAAAAATACTATATAACATATTAAAACAGAAATAAACAAAAGTAATAAACAAAGATAAGTTGAATTCATAACAGTCTAAATGAAATAATAGTTAGCTACTATCTAAAGTTATTTTGTTAATTACTATAAGATAGTATATCCAATTCTAATGGAATTTCTCCCCCGAGCAGTAACTTTATATTACTTAGGTAATTAAGTCAATTTGACGATATTGAAATTATAGCTTAATTTGATCAATTAACTAGTAATTGAAATTGGTAACTTGCAATATCATAGAGTTATGATATGTTTATTACATTATATTATGCAATTATTTTTTTCTAGTTTAATATTAGCCTGACAAAAAAATGTACTCATTTAACTGGCACCATCCCAAGTGAGATACTAAATCCTTTTGAGAATTTGACTTTCCTTGCGGTAATAAGATTCAATTTGATATAAATACTTGCAGTGTTATTACAAAAAAAGTTAAATACGTATTGAATACTTGCTTTAAACAAGTTTAGTTACTTTCGTATTAAATGCACTGCGCTTACCCACGGTTGCGGCGGCAAGATCGTGTTATCCTTTTCCGCAAATCTAACGTAAGCTAGCCAAATTGAGATAGAATACCCCTGATTCTACTCCATTGAAAAATGCATCCAAAGGTTGCCTGAAAGAAATTGCTAACAGCAATAAGGCCGCCCATTGTACCGTTAATAAAACGTCAAATTTTTTTGAAATGTATAATATATATATATA
>MU158871.1:390025-402238 GCA_015888305.1 Antheraea pernyi
ATATATATATATATATATGTAATTGGGGTACAATAAAGTTTAAATAAATAAATAAAATAGAAGAGCAAGATGTCGAAAGTTCGGCGACCGGGGTGCATTTAACACGAAAGTACCCAAACTTTTTTAAAGCAAGTATTCAATACGTATTTTACTTTTTTTTGTAATAACACGGTTGATGTAAAAGCTATAAATACAGAACTTATTGAGTCGTATCCAATTTTAATAAGGAATTTCACAATACAACAAAAATGGATTAAAATTGCAAATCACAAGCTCACTTCACCAAACAACTTATAAATATTTATAAAGTTTCGGCTTGCCCAAAATATTGTAGTTGTAAAACTTACCTCTTCACATCTGGCCACGATACCTTTTTTCCTCGAGCTTGACGTATTAATTTGAGCGTCTAGATGCAAAACAAAAATAATGGTTAGTGTGCAAAAAGCAGACGTGCATTTATTGTACAATTCAATGAAGATATTAAAGCCGAAAAAAGTGTTACAAGTACAAAATATCAAAATACTATCACAATTTTGTGAAAACGTCGACCAAATAGATGGTGTCTTTTTGTTTTGTAACTCTAATAATTTTGGTTAAGAAGATAAATAAACTATGGTCTTTATTTCCTTTTGTGCATATCTAGAGGTAAAGTGATCGTCTTTCGCTGACTTCACGTTGTGGTTCGAGCGGTCGAGCGTAAAATTCACTAACATCGCGCTAACAGTCGGCAAACAAACTTGCTACACCCTGTCAGTTGAGTTGCCAGCTGCAAATACACTCAAGGAAACTTATTTAACTCGAACGTGTTCTGTTTGTGAAAGTCTATCTGCTGTAGGTATTACGACAGACATTTGCAAAGATTTATTTCTATTCCAAAACGTTAATTCTTATACTTTATGTACATAATTTAAATCCTTACTAATATTATCAATAGGAAAGAGAGTTTGTTTGTTTGATAAGCTTTCACTCCTTCAATTCTCATGCGATCATTATAAAATATTGCATACACATTGTTAGAAAAAGGACCAAGGAGTAAGTACCTTTCACCTACAAATAGGTGTACTGTTCTGTAAATCTTTTTTTTTTTTTTTAACGTGGGGAAATCCCTTATGGATACGCCACCCTCCCGGGGGAAAGGGTGGGTTATGTCCGAGTCGCACGGACTAAACATGAGCCAAGCCGCCAGCAAATGTTAGTAATCTATAAATACAAAAACAATTTATGTGTCATGTCAATTTCTGACATAACTGAACTGATTTTGATGACAATTTTACAGTCAAGAAAAAGACTTTTTAGAGCATTATTTGAACTAAATATAATTTACATATAATTTTCCTTCTCTCCAAGGCTTTTAACATTAATGGTAAAACTTATACAACTCAATATAAATAGTAAAGCCTCTTGAGTATTTAAATCTCGACGTGCTGCTGAAGATATTCCATCTTAGTTTGGACAAAGTATATCTGTTTTGTTTTCATAAACACAGATCAATTAGGGTTCATGGATATTATGAATATACGAGTGAATCCATTTAGCAATTAAATTCTCAAGCGAATACATTATAAAGGGAATGTGGCTGCAAAGTTTGTGATCCCAAGGGGCAAAATGCATAACAAACTTTGACTGAAAATGTTCGCTCCCGTGAACCATTTTCCATGAATATTAGGCAATGCTTAATACTATAAATTGTTTGCAAATTACATTGGCAGAACATCTGTAGGTACCTTTGTCCATGAGAGGTTTATGTCAAATTAAGTACTTATTATATATTTTTAGTAGTAGAGTTATAAAATATTTTGAACAGACTCTTAAATACCGTAGTATAGTTTTTTTGCATTTTGTACGTATGAGTTATTTTAGGTAGACGAGTCTAGAATATCTTCTATACATATATTAAGATTGTATATCTAAAATGTCTACTTTTTAGATTTTTGTTAGAAAAATTGTTGCAGAGAAATTTATATATGCCTGTCTGTTTATTTATACAGGCATCACTGCTAAAATTACAAAATTATAAAGGATATCTTCGAGTACGTTTAGTCCTTATTTTATTAAAATCTGTGCACTTTATCAAAATTTATTATCATTTCAATGACTGCGTGAGTTAAGTACGACAATAGAGTAATTAAGTCAATACATTTATAATATACAATGGTGTGCCAAAAAAAGTCGATACTTTCTTTTCTCGCTCTCACTCCATAATACCATATCCAAACAGAACTTATGTCCAAGGGCAGCTCTTAATTTCAATTTTAAGAGATCCTCCAACGTACTTTAAATTTTCCCATAAAGCTAAACCCTAAAGCCGCAAAAGACAAATAAAACGCAAAATTATTAAAAATTCAAATTTGAAGGATCCGTAGAACTTTAAATATTAATGATAGAAATTTGACTCAATAAATTTTTTGTTGATAATTTGAATTATAATGATAAATTGAGACTTATCCTATTCACAAAATGTGACAAAAATGTTCAAAATTTTTTTTCCTACATTCTTTATATGGACAAATTTAAAGTTCGTTGGGGGGCCTCTTAAAATTGAAATTAAGAGCTGCCCTTTGTACATAATTTTTGTTTGGACATATGGTATTATGGGGTGAGAGCGAGAAAAAAATTTCGACTTTTTTTGGCACACCCTAAATTGTACATATAGGTATGTAATAAAAATTAATATATTTATTTACTTTAGTGTTGACGAACGCAGAGATTCCTAAAATTTAATTCACTCATATTATATTACTGAAATGCTGGAATTTGAAATATCACTAAGTGCAAAAGTATGTTGTAATTTTTTTTTCACAGATATTAGAAAATATGACATCTATATTTGGCATATCTCGAGGTAAAAAACCTACTCAAACAAATTTTTTTTTTTTTTATGTCATAGGTGGCAAACGCACAGGTGGGTCACCTGCTGTTAAGTGAACACCACCATCCATGGACACTAACAACACCAGAGGAGTCGCAAGTGCCTTGCCATCTTTTGGAGGGAAGGGTTAGGGGAGGGAAAGGGAGAGGAGAGAGGAGAGGGGAGGGGAGGTGGGTCTCCGGCGCTCTCACTGACCGAACGAAACGCAACAATGCAAGCACTGTTACTTCACGTCGGTTTTATATGAGAGGGTGGTACTACCCCGGACGAGCCGACCCATTCATACTGAAACCAATAATAGTTTCAGCGTGGCTCTACCACCATTAAATTCAAATAATTGCGTTTTTATTCCAAATATACCATAAAGATTATATAATAATACACACAAATAAAAATGGTGATCGATTAGGTCAGTGAAATATTAATCCATTATCGTATTGTTTCGAAATTTAATTTTTTTTTCTCCAACTGACTACGCTATTCGCCTGACGCCCTTTACAGCTTCACCTGACTACGTGTACATTTATTAAGCCAATAGTATCAAGTGATCAATTCTTTTATATTTTCGTATACTTGTATGTAACTGGTTTCTCGGAAACAGCTCTAAGGATGCAAATGAAATTTTGTTTTCAGGAAAGTTTGAATAGATATACTATAGTGTGATGTACAGATGCTATTGAAAAAAATAATGTTGTATAGTAAAACATTAATAGGTTTATGTACAATGAATCGAAAATGCATTGCTTAAAACAAAATGATACTGATGTCTCCGGTACTGGTATTTTCCACATTCACAAAACGTCATTCGAACAAAAAAATCTGGAAACTACGGCATCAATATTGGAGCATGCTAATTCTTTTGCGCATTAAAATACATTTACCTTTAGACATTCACACTAACTCACCCAACACACACACACACTGAAGCTCACGAGTGCACTTTAACAAACTGTACTCTATACAAATATAGTCCACTAACTTCTGCCCGCGACTTCGTCCGCGTGGTATATTTACTAAAGCTAAAAGGCAGTGGAAGTTCTCAAAAGAAAAAACCGATTTTGAAACATTCTTAATTGATGCTCCGCTATCACTGGTCTTAGCGTGACTGATATAAACCTATAGCTTTCATCGATAAACGAGCTATCTAACACTAAAGCAATTTTTCAAATCGGACCAGTAGTTCCTGAGATTACCGAGTTCAACCAAATTCTTCGAGTTAAAAAAGATTGCTACTCTTCTTTCGTATTTACCTCGAGCCATCATTCAAATTACAATAACTTATGATAGAGTGGTCCGATTTTAATAAAATAAAGACTAAATTACTCCCGATGATATGCTGCATCATGTTTTATTGTGAACACAGTACTTTAGCAGTGATGCGTGTTCATACAAGCAGACAGACAGAAATTTCTAAAAATGATTGAAATGTATTTTATTACTTAATCCTAGACACCTTTTTTTTTTCTACATGGGGGAATCCCTAACGGATATCCATCTCACCGGGCAGCAGAGGATGGATATGCCCGAGTCGCACGGACTAAAACCCCATGGTAACTTCTTACACCTTTTGGCCGGAGGAGCAGGGACTGTCTAATCGACACTACATCTGCTCCTCCAACAGGTGTTGTCCCCTCCTAAGGGTCCCAAACTGCGGCCTGAGGAATCCTAGACACCTGCAATATTTTATTTCGCAAAAAACCAACAAGTACAGACACGTTAGATTTACATTCTTATTATATGTAATAGACTAGCTGGCCCGGCAGACTTTGTCCCGCCTTGATTATAAAAAAAAATCCTTATTAAATTATATACCAAAACGATCCTCATGAATCACTTTATCTACTTTTGAAAACCGCATGAAAATCCGTTCAGTAGTTTTTGAGTTTATCGCGAACAGACAGACAGACAGACGTGGTAAAGGACTTTATTTCATACTATGTAATGATATGGTTGGTATTGACGTCGTGAATACATTTTAATTTTAGTACGGATGCCGAAGATTAAAATTATTGTTGCTACATATAATTCTTATCGATTATATTAACTTTCCAATAAATCAAAATAAATTTTACAATTTTCATGTTTTGCTCCTTCTGAATAGGTAATATAGGTATTTGTTCAGTACTGATCATTTGATTATTAGATATAACCTAATCAATTCATACAACGTTTAGATATAATTTTGTATAATATTGAAGATCGTTTTACGTAAATTTATCATTATATTTTAGAAGCTTAAAAGTCAACAAAAATAACATTATCTTTTCAATTATCTGCAGAATATTTAGTTAACTGTACAAATTGAAACGTCGAAGTACTAACGTGATATAAGCAGAAGCTTTGTTGCATTAAAGTGTTAATTGACTAACACACGTTGTATTACTTCGAAAGTGCTCCCGGTACCATGTTTTATTACGTGGTTAAGGATTTATATACTAACGTTGACTAATTCCCAGGAGGATTTCATTGTGCTAATTATACGGTTTCGGTTAATATCACTTAGATACATGTAGATTAAATGTATTTATTTCAGTATAGCTTTGTATACTCAACAATAGCTTACACATAAATATAAAATACGAAAAGTAGGATATAAAAGGTACTGGTTAAATTCGAAAATTCGAGAACACTTGCCAAGCTGTCAGTTTTGCAATATGTAGCAAACCTTTCGAGCAACTGCAGTAAATTTTAAGGAAATTGCGTGTTTGCTCAGTCACTTCAACTTCTGGTGGATTTAGATATTAAATTCGAGTATAATGTTCCCTATATTATTATTATGAAGAGTTAAGATTTATGAGAATTCTTATAGGATCTGGTTGTGGCCCCTTATAAATAAATTTAATAACTGCGCTCCAGATAATGAGATGTGTTTATGGCCTGGATCTCATTGATCAAGTACGGAGCATGCAGACGCCTTAGATACGAACTTTTTGGATGTCACTGTGACAAATAAGAAGAAAAAGAACAAAATTAAATCTTGTTATTCTTATGTTCTTCGGATCGCTTATTCGTTTGTAAAAAATATTGAACTGTGAGAGCGCGATGCTTAGACTGGTGGTTATATGTTATGTTTTTATATTACAACTAGCATAGGACATACATATTTTATTGTAAAACTAATTGGGAATTGTCTTTTCTTTGTAATTTTTTTATTACCTAACAATAGTAATAAGTTGTCTTTGTAAAATTATATGTAATATTAACATCTAACCTCTGATCTACAGATATGTACGATGATGTGTACAAGATGATGTAAACAAGAGATAGCTCTAAATTGTCCTTTGTCTGTAACTTTTTGTAGGTGGTAGAGCCACGCTGAGCCATTACTGCTTTTAGCATGAATAGGTCGGCTCACCCGGGGTAGTACCATCCTCTCACAGAAAACCGATGTGAAGTAACAATGCTTGCATTGTTGCGTTTCGTTCGGTCAGTGAGAGCGCCGGAGGCCCATCTCTCGTCCTCATTCCTCCATCCCCCATCCCACTCCCCTCCTCCACCCCTAACACAGACTGGCAACGCACTTGCAACTTTCCCGGTGTTGCTAGTGTCTATGGACGGCGGTGATCACTTAACATCAGGTGACCCGCCTGTTCGTTTGCCTCATATGACATAGAAAAAAAACTTTAAGTCTTATACAAAGTGGTTCAGTCGTTTCAATAATGACTTCGAACAAACAACAGACTAATTAATTTTAATTATTTGTATACAATCATGCACCGGAAGTCGCAGCTGTATAGTTTAAAATAAAAAATGTATGCACTTATTTATTATATCGAAGTTTAATTTCTAAAGTGCTACTTTATGCTTTTGGTGAATTTTTTGGCAGAAACGATTACATAAATTGCTGCCCATCTATTAACTGAACCCCAAATAATTGACAGTAAAAAATATTACCATGGAGAATACTACCGATTTATATACGAATATTAATGTAACTTTTAAGATTAAAACAACATAATAATAATTGCTATTTCATTTTATTGTAGCACGGCAAAATGACTTCACTATGCCTGATGGTAAGCACAGTACAATCCAAAGACAATGGCGATCATCGAGTAACACACTATTAATCGCCGGTCGCCACTGTCATGCCGGCCTGCTGGATATGCACAGACTGATCCGCGACCCGCAGGAGCGAATCACTATGACGGGCTTTTTCGTCACATAGATGGTGGTGGCGACCCAGTCAGGCTGTAAAACTCTACCACCCCGCTTTCGCCATTGCCTCGTTCGTTATTCAGCAGGGTCCACCCCGTGCCGGTGAGGTTGGCTTTGTCTCAAGTCTTATGATGTTATTCGACACCCCTTACACCCCAATTAATTGCAATTACCATTTATACGCTGATGATTTGCAAATATATTTACCAATACATCATTCTGATGTTGATAATACTGTTCAAAAATTAAATGATGATTTAAGTAGGATTTATCGGTGGTCAACTGAAAACTCACTTGTTCTTAATCCTTCAAAGTCGAAATACGGCGTATTTGGTTCTAAGAAACAGATTCAGCGTATATGTTCCAAGAATCCTATCATAGTTGTGAATGATGAAATAGTTGAACGTGTACGGGAAGCCAGAAGTCTTGGTATTCTCCTTGACGAGCGACTTAGTTTTGAGTCTCATGTACTTGAAATTGCTCGTAGCTGTTTTTTTAGACTCAAAGTTTTATACAAGATACGTGATTTCCTAAAAACCGAAATCCGCATTAGTCTATGCGAAACCTTAATACTCTCCAAGCTCAATTATTGTATCTCAGTTTATAGCCCTTGTCTATTGAGTAGACTGAAGCTACCTCGAAAGGCAGTGGTTTTGTGCTTAGGAACTCTCAGACAGCTTAAGTTACTACGATTCCCGACTCTCCTTTGTTGGCCTAACCACTCAAGTTTGTTGTACAGGTATGTCGGATGTTCAGATTTTACAACTCCGAAGAGTAGTAACTTAAGCTGTCTAAGAGTTCCTAAGCACAAAACCACTGCCTTTCGAGGTAGCTTCAGATACCAGGCCACAAAATGCTGGAACAATATTCCCCCACCCATCCGTAATTCTATATCCTTATTTGGTTTCAGCTCAAAATTAAAAACTTTTCTACTTTCAATGCAAATAACTTAGCCTGTTATTCTACGACTTTCTATTTTTATTTATATGTATGTATGTATATATGTATGTGTGTCTATATTTATATATTCATTTTTCCCTATTATTAATTTATATGTACTTGTTATCTCATATTAAAATTCTATTACCATTCTTTTTTTTCATTCACTACACGAAACACTACATAACATTTAATATGCACACCATCTCTCGGTGCACACATAACACTCTGGGTCCCGAGTGAAAATCAGCGCTGAAGGACTAACCTCCAACAGCACACACGCTGACTCGTGGCCCATTTGCTACACACACACACACTTAACCATCAATTTTTATTTTTTATTGTTTATATGTATGTTTTTTCTTTTTATTTTTTTTTAATTGTATGCGTTTTGATATTTACTTATGTGTGTTGCAAATAAATGTTTTTTCTTTCTTTCTTTTCTTTCTTTCTTTCAATTATAATCTATAGGACAAAAATGTTGTTACTTATATTTATTTTATTTTTATCTAATCTAAATACGTACCTTAAAACATTTAATTAAATAGATAATTAATATGTAACATTACCGATTTTTTTTTATAGTAGCACGGCAAAGTGACTGCACTATGCCTGATGGTAAGCATAGTACAATCCAAAAATAATGGCGACCACCGAGTGACATACTATCCATCGCTGGTCGCCGCTGTCATGCCGGCCTGCAAAAAGCTGGATATGCACAGGCTGATCCCGAAACGCGACCCGCAAAAGCGAATCACTATGACGGGCTTTTTCGCCATATACATGGTGGTTGCGATCCAGTCAGGCTGTAAAACCCTACCACCCCGCTTTCGCCATTGCCTCGTTCGTTAGTCAGCAGGGTGCACCACGTGCAGGTGAGGTTGGCTTGGATGTCTCAAGTGTTAGATGTTATTTGACGCCCCTTACACCCCAAATAAATAGAATAGTTCTATAAAATTCATTCAGTTTTACAAATAAAACGAAGTTTCTATTTTAAACTGGAAACTTTTACAAACGTGTTGATACGAACCGTAAGAGTTACCTACAATTTAGTCAGAGCACACCTAATTTACATGCCCAGTAATTAACAAATTATGTACGAAAATGGTAGCTGAAACCGTGACGTGAATAAAAAGTGGCCGAAAATAAATTAACTTCACGGGTTCCCCTTAATTACTTTAATGTCGACTTTGTTTAAAATTTAAAATAGATTAACATGTTTTAGAGCGTTTCACAAAATTTGCATCATGGTATGTTTTTATTATGCCTGCATAACTATCTACCAACTACGACTGGAAAATCCCTCGCCGAGCATATATAGCTATATTCCGATAGACGCACTTGCAAGCTAGTCCCCATACTCTTTCATGGGTACAGACACGAGTTAAATCTTAATTGACAATCATTATATAATTTTACTGAAGTATACATGCTCGTAATACTCGTATTAATTTGATATTTTGGTAGCTGATATACAATTGTTGATTACAAATGATAGTGCGAATTTAAAAAAAAAAAACACATAATGGCATGAATTTGTACAAATTTAGTACCTATTTAAAACGTTCTAATTAGCAGCTGAGTAATTTATAAATGCGACAAAGATCAATTTAAAACGACAATTATTATAACGTTCATAACATTTAATAGAAAAAGGAAAGCCATGATATTTATCCTTATTTATAAATTTCTTCTGTACGTATGTGTCACTGAACTCCTCTTAAACTGCTGGACAGATTTTGATGAAGATTTGTGTGCGTGTTCCAGTGGATCCGAGAATAGTTTAGATTTACAATTGGAACCGGTAGGTGGCGCTGCGGTTGATTTTTTTTTAATTATCAAGGCAGGATAACGGCCGCCCGGCCCGCTAGTATAGTTATAAATTATTCTAAATTAATTCCTTAAGTATTACATATCCAGATTTAATTTCCAATAACAGTAGATAGCGTGTTACGTTAATTTATTTCAGATTCAATCATATTTCAATAGTTATTCTAATAAGTGTTCGTCGAATGTAAAAATTAAAACTATAAATGTACCAAAGTTCTTTTACTTATTTATTCATTAATAGCTTTCATGTTATATATATATATATATATATATTCTGGTGTTCAGTAAAAGCGGGACTACTTATATAAAGGTATACTATTTTAAAAGCCGATTATGTATTCTTGTATTAATAAAACATCGAGAACAAAAATTGTTCTTCCTATTTAATAAAGCATTAATCAACAACCGCACACGGGAAATTGTTTTCCGCAACGAAATATAAAACTCACTTATTTTAGTGAAACAAAAAACAATAAAGATCTCATGAAAATATTTAAACGTATCGATTTTTTGCCACAAACGGTATATAATCCCTAGGAAAATCCTATCCTACGACACCACTCGGGGTTTATGCGGTCGTGAAATACACCGATTATCATAAACGCGGCGTTTTCGTCATTCAGCGCGCGCCATTAGAGCGCGGCTGGTGCGGGGAGCGCTCGAAATGGAGGCCTTTATCGTTGACATGTAGCCATTAGGTACATATTTGCGCTACACTGCCTGTGTATTAATATTTACTTCGTGTAATCACTGCTGGATCCTGTTACTATACTCTGCATTGCTGATACCTTAATAACTTTACTTACCAAGTTATGTCATATATAAATTCTCATGGAATACAATAAGTATATATCATGTTGACGACACGATAATCTAATACTGAAAAAAAATTATACAAAAAATCATTTACAGTACCCGACATTTGATTTGTAATGTCGGGCATATAAGTGAGATATAGTATAGATTTGTCTCTCTATCGTACAGCGCAATTACTGCGATAGACAAAGGTAACGATATACGAAATCGAATTTAGTCGACTATCGTGGTTTTCACCCCGAAGTGCACAATCAAAAGTCAGATACCTTACCTACTTTTACCACGTGTTTAATGCAAAATATAGTTTAAGATTTTTGGTAGGAAATGTTGCAAGAAATTTCAACATAAATCGGCTCCATTCATTGTGATTATATCTTAGAGAGAATATTATTACGCACTAACAATATCTCAAACCATTTTATTATTTATCTTTTTTTTCCTGCACTGTAATCCATTTTTTATACATATAAATCTCTAACTTGAGGTTGGTTGCTACTCAACGGCAAGTCAGTGTAGATAGGTAGTTGTCATTTCTAGGCAATCTTAAAAATTACACAGCCATCTGGAAGTTAGTTAACATCACTTACGAAATTCCATCCAAATAGATATATATATATATATCTATATAAATAGATATATAGATATATATATATAAAAATTAATACCTATGTTCGTATTGCTTGACAAAAGAATGCAATGTAACTGTTGCTAGGATTAAAGTGGATATACTACTATAGTCAAGTAGAACGCCCTCTAATATCAACGGCTGAGTTCCGATCAGGACGCGGTAGCGTACGCACGTGGGCTCCGTGTTTTTTTTTCGAAACTTTTTTCTTCCGACGTGTTGAGTAAGAATTTTATTTTTGCTTACGCATCTCTCGTACGCATCACTGCTATTTCTCTGTGTTTTCTTTGTGTTCCGTGTGCTGTTCACAGGTCCGACGCGAGGCAGAGAAGCCGAGTAAGTTTTTTAATTTATTTTGCTTTCTTTTGCTTTGTTATTATTTTGTTTCTAGAACAAGGTGTCAATCGTTCGTTCGAGTGTAAATCCACGTCAATCGTATAGGCGGCCGTAAGGCCGGGCTTTGTTACTTTTCGGAGTGACCAAGAGTGCACTTTTCGGTGCGCCTGTAAACCGTACTTTTCAGTGCATGAAATCGTACTTTTCAGTACGCGTCGAGTCTCCGTAAGGCGTTCAAGAAAGAAGTGTTAGGGCTTCCCCCTAGGCATTGTAGGTCCCCTGTGAGGCATTGCACATCGCCCACAGCTCCCTTTGATCCGGACTCGGGATAGTCCGTTAAATTCAGTAAGGCGCGCCCCCCTGCCCCTCTGGCAGGGAGGTTTCACATGTCTTCCCCTGCCCCACTCCCCTCCTCAAGCTCCGTTATGGCCCCTGTTCGCGAAGGCGGCCCCTCCAAGGCCGCACTCCTCAGCCTCACCCAATTTATATCCAGGATCAGTCCTGAGCTTATATCGGCTTATGACGATTATGCTCTAGAATACCATATCAAATATCCTCAATCCGAATCCTCCCAGGATAGTGACGATTGCGAGTCTGACTTCGGCTCCGACATGGAGCAAGACCCTCCTGCTCAGCAGGA
>MU158871.1:403181-449095 GCA_015888305.1 Antheraea pernyi
AACAGCTCCCTTTGATCCGGACTCGGGATAGTCCGTTAAATTCATTAAGGCGCACCCCCCTGCCCCTCTGGCAGGGAGGTTTCACATGTCCTCTCCCGCCCCACTCCCCTCCTCAGGCCCCGGTATGGCCGCTGAACAAGAAATCAGTCTCTTAGACCTCAATAAAAAAATAAATAACTCAAATAAGATAGAGTAAATCGCGTATTTACGTCTATCTTCCCCTAAAATAACCGTTCAATAATAATAATAATTGTTGTTATGTCTATTTTTAGACTTCGGTGCCGACACCGTTAGTAAATTTAAATTCAATCTTATAAAATGCGTGTTGCGCCCACGCTTTTGTAATCGATCCCTATTAGCTCCCGCACACTCCGCGGTTCTCAATAATATCTCGAGCCTAGGTCGTCCCCGCGCGGAGCCCTCTTGATATTATTTTCGCGATACAGTGACTCACCTACATCACTTGAACACACATATGAGATTATCTCTCTCACACACGTGCACATACATACACATTGTTGGAGGGTTTACTTTTTTTCCCTCAATCGAACTGAATCGAATAGTTTAGTTCGTTTCAATTCCGATATACACGTATTCATTGGTGAATCATGCAATTTTCATTGCATAATTCACAAATGCATATATGTATGAATAGCTTAGTATAGTTTAGCTAGGACAGACGCGTCTTTTTCGGTAACAGCCTAAGCCGAGGTGTGCGTGCACCCTTGTGTATGTTACCCAAAACAAAAATCGGCTGAGTGCCTTAAGCGCTCGCCTTAGTAGTCCGGTGAAGCTGCAAAGACCTTGCCAGGTCAATAGCATAGTCAGTTCGAAAAAAAAAAACTAATATCAACAACATCATTAAAAAAGTAATATTAATTAAAAATCCCTTCAATAAACCGAGCATATTATATTTAATCCTGAACGCAGATATAATCACTGCCAATGTTAAGTTTTTTTAAATATAAAATACTTGTCTTAGTGTATACACATCGAAGTAAAGATAACCTTCTACGTGTCTGTGAATATAAAATCAGGTTTGTTATTCCAAATCATACGTTCGTCTGCATTAATCGACTCTTCCATGTGTGACACATATTGGTGGTATGAATCTATGTTATGTTGATCTAATATTGAATAACATTTATATATCTATACAGATAAAAATAATTTACTGTACCTACCCAACATTTGATTCGGCCAGAAGAGTGAGACGTCTAGGTAAGATCGGCTTCCCTTAGAGAAAATCGTTATCTCTATCGCACAGTGAAGACTAGGCCCCCCTCGGCAGCAGCTTAAGATTTTATTTTTTCCCTTATCAAACTGAAATAGTTTAGAATATTATCCGATACGAAATATATATAAGGGTTGTTGAAGTATGTATGCTTGGTACACATATATGTTTCAACAACTCATATATGTATGAATAGTTATTTTAGCTTAGGTTAGCTCACTTAGTTTGCGAATTGCATGTATCAGGCAACAGCCAAAGCCGAGGCGTGCCGCGCACCCTTGAGCTAGTTGTCAAAATAAAATCGGCTGAGTGCCTTAAGCGCTCGCCTTAGTAGTCCGGTGAAGCTGTTAAGACCATGCTTGGTCAACAGCGTAGTCAGTTCGAAAAAAAAAAATCTATCGCACAGCGCAATGACTGCGATAGATAAAGATAACGTTATGCGAAACCGAATTTAAACAACTCTTGGTTTTCTCCCCGACGTGTCCAAACAAAAGTTGGGTATTATATCACGATTTTAAGGCAAAATATACATAGTTGTGAGATTTTGAGTGTGAAATGTTGCAATACATTTCAAGATATATTGTGATTTCTTAAAACTTCAACAACTTTATATGTAACTAGCTTCTGCCTGCGAATTCCCTGCGTGGAATTTACTTTGGGCTAACGCTAATACGTAGCGGAAGCAATCAAAAGGAAAAAAAAGTGTGTTTGCACTTATGTCCACGCGTTAGAAGTTATACTTCTTTGGCGTAACAAGATAAAAATATTTTCAAATATTTTATCTTTCGTCTTATTCTGCGTTTGTAGAAAAAACAACACTAACAATAGAAAAAAGGTATTTAATACATTGAAAGTTTTAATACAAAAAAATACATAGAAACAAAATGTTGACTATAGCTAACTTCAGGGTGTCGGCTTTTCGTGATGGTGTGCACGCAAATCGTAATAACTTCAGGGTGTCGGTTTTTAGTGACGGAGTGCGCGCGCATCGTAAAAATTTACTCTCATCATTTTTCACTAACGCGTCAAAATAAGTATAACTTCAATAACGATTTTGAAACATTCTTCGTTAGTGCTCCGCTGCTGTTGGTTTTAACGTGACGATATATAACCATTCTCGATAAATGAATGACCAGTAGTTCCTGAGATTAGCGTGTTCAAGCAAACAAACTCTTCAGCTTTATAATAGTAATGTAGAATCTTCAGCTTTATAGATTCCCTTTACAGTATGACCTTGTAATAGATTTAAATGGTAACTAAACGTTATATTGTCAATTTGTTTAGATATTTCCTACTGTCTCCTCTCTTACTTACTCACTTTTTATATGAATATTTTTAACATACGGCAATAGATATTTATTTATATAGATATTTGTAGTATCTAGAATTGTGGGTAGGTGGTAGAGCCACGCTGAAGCTATTACTGGTTTCAGCATGAATGGGTTGGCTCGCCCGGGGTAGTACCACCCTCTCACCGAAAACCGACGGGAATAATAGTGTTTGGATCGTTGAGTTTCATTCGGTCAGTGAGAGCGCCGGAGGACCACCTCCCTCCACCACACTTCCCCTCCCCCACTTCTCCCAACCGCCCTTCCCCAAACACAGGCTGATAACTGACGACTCCCTTGGTGTTGCTAGTGTCTATGAACGGCGGTGATCACTTACCATCAGGTGACCCACCTGTTCGTTTGCCACCTATAATATAATATAAAAAAGGTATACTATGTATCTCTTTTACAGAAGGTAGATGTGTATAAAAGCAATTATGTCTTCAAAACCGGTAAATAAATTGAATAGCTCTGCTACAATGTATTATAAAAGGTCTTTCTGAACAACGCATTTTTATAATAAACATACTCGTTGAAGTTCACGTGGGACTTTTAACTTAATAATGTAATTTTACAGTGACTGACTTTTAGAATAACTTTAGCGTTTGCAAATTAATGTGTATTGGAATTATTCTATAATGTAGAAGGCATTAGATATTAGAGTTCATAAATTGTTTTATTGAGATTTTTCGTTTTAACTAGCTAATACCGGTGACATCATTTGCTTAGATTATAATTAAAAAATAACTTTATATACAGAAGAAAAAACAATCAAAAATAAAAAGCATTAATACACTATGCTTATAATTTTTTTTAAATCTTTTACAGTGGTAATAAAAATAGTAACTTTTTTTAACTTTAAGTGAAATAGAAATGAGTAAAACTATTTAAAAAAGATCTATAAATTATGGCGTGATGCCAGCATAACCGCAGACCGTACCATTTTATTTCTATAAGATAATTTCTAGCTAATCTTACAAAAATAATTTACGTAGATGGTACGGTAATTTACCTAGTTTGTTCAATCTATCTAGTGGACGATGCCATGTTATGGGTCTTCATAAAATGGGAAGGTAAGGTATTTTTCGTGTTTTATTCAACAATCTAAAGTTGTCTATAGTGAGTGGTCTACAGGTTTGAATATACCTTTTATGAATTTGAAAAAATAAATAAATTTTAATTAAATAATTGCTAGGTGGTAGAGCCACGTGAAGCTATTACTAGTTTCAGCATGAATGGGTCAGCTCGCCCGGGGTAGTACCACCCAACCCAGATAGAATCACCCACGTGAACGACGTGACGTGACGTTTCGTTCGGTCTGTGCGAGCGCCGGAGGGCACCTCCTCTCCCTCTCCCATCTCCCTCAAAAACACAGGCTGATAACTGACGACTCCCTTGGTGTTGCTAGTGTCTATGAACGGCGGTGATCACTTACCATCAGGTGACCCACCTGTTCGTTTGCCACCTATAATATAATATAAAAAAGGTATACTATGTATCTCTTTTACAGAAGGTAGATGTGTATAAAAGCAATTATGTCTTCAAAACCGGTAAATAAATTGAATAGCTCTGCTACAATGTATTATAAAAGGTCTTTCTGAACAACGCATTTTTATAATAAACATACTCGTTGAAGTTCACGTGGGACTTTTAACTTAATAATGTAATTTTACAGTGACTGACTTTTAGAATAACTTTAGCGTTTGCAAATTAATGTGTATTGGAATTATTCTATAATGTAGAAGGCATTAGATATTAGAGTTCATAAATTGTTTTATTGAGATTTTTCGTTTTAACTAGCTAATACCGGTGACATCATTTGCTTAGATTATAATTAAAAAATAACTTTATATACAGAAGAAAAAACAATCAAAAATAAAAAGCATTAATACACTATGCTTATAATTTTTTTTAAATCTTTTACAGTGGTAATAAAAATAGTAACTTTTTTTAACTTTAAGTGAAATAGAAATGAGTAAAACTATTTAAAAAAGATCTATAAATTATGGCGTGATGCCAGCATAACCGCAGACCGTACCATTTTATTTCTATAAGATAATTTCTAGCTAATCTTACAAAAATAATTTACGTAGATGGTACGGTAATTTACCTAGTTTGTTCAATCTATCTAGTGGACGATGCCATGTTATGGGTCTTCATAAAATGGGAAGGTAAGGTATTTTTCGTGTTTTATTCAACAATCTAAAGTTGTCTATAGTGAGTGGTCTACAGGTTTGAATATACCTTTTATGAATTTGAAAAAATAAATAAATTTTAATTAAATAATTGCTAGGTGGTAGAGCCACGTGAAGCTATTACTAGTTTCAGCATGAATGGGTCAGCTCGCCCGGGGTAGTACCACCCAACCCAGATAGAATCACCCACGTGAACGACGTGACGTGACGTTTCGTTCGGTCTGTGCGAGCGCCGGAGGGCACCTCCTCTCCCTCTCCCATCTCCCTCAAACACAGGCCGCCAACGCACTTGCGACTCCCAGGGTGTTGCGGTTTACGGTGGTAATCACTTAACATCAGGTGACACACGTGTTCGTTTGCCTCTTATGACATAAAACAAAAATGAAATAAAACAATGTAACATCGAAAACCAGATTTCATTTTGAAAGTATTACCACATAAAACAGTCAACATACGATAGAATAATATTAAGAGTTCATATAAAACAGTGTAATATGATAAGTAAATAAAACGGCTCACGTCTGGCTATATAATAAAACGTGGAACATTTCAAGCGATGTACCAAATATTCAGTTAAGGTTGGATATACCGAGAGATACAAACAGTACGTGACCGGCAAACTTATTATGAGGACATCGACTTAACAGTATATCTGTTATAATAAACAGAGTTATATAAAGTAGCATATTTTTATAGGGATTTATTGATATTTTATAGGTCACATAGTGTTAGTAAATATTCTACCGAAGGTATGTAATTCAAATGAAAATTATAATCACTTATTTCAAAATTTTGTTTTCTTATATTTTAGAAGATTATCCAAATCGAATAAAAACAAAGGCCTAGCCCAACAGTTTTTTTATACAGGCTGAAAGTTTAGACAGTAGAAATATTTATGGAGAGTACCCTGCACTCGATTCTCGTTCTTAATCAATTAAAAAAGATAGGTGATTAAAAATTGACCTAATTATCTAGAAAAATACCAAAAATATACGCAATCCTCCACGCTTCTATGTTTAAGCACAGTGTCAATGACCGTCGGGTGAAAGTGAACGTGGGAACGGCATAAACAAAACAAAAGTGTTTATTGACCGTTTCATTATCAAAGGTTATTAAACCCGAGTCACCCTTTGCAGCCTTCGGCACCGCTCATTTCACCTATGTTTATTACGTTTCTGTTTATATTATGAAAGTCTTAGAACAAACTTTGACTTAGGTTCTCTTTGTTGTTTATTAATGTTTGTTTTGATATTATTATTTTATATGTTAGATGTGACCATGGATTATTATCTTTTAGAATATTGTAGGCGACTAACCTAACACATTGTATATACATAATAATTCAATAGTAATGTCAAGATAACAGCTTTTTACTAAATTGATACGAAAAAATATATGGGACTAATATCAAAACCCATTTTTAAAAGTTTACATTAGACTGTATGTTTGCTCCATCTAATTTCCCAAACGGTTGAATCGATTTTGTTAGGACTTTCGCTGGCAGTTAGCTGATATTTTAAGGAGTAAATAAGCTACTTTTATTTTAGAAAATAAGAGTTCCGCTTGAATGTAATAAAGTAAAAAAGCAGTGCCCAGATTTGCGCGCTTATTTGCACTGATCTTTTTTTTTCTAAATTCCACGCGCTCGTAATTGCGGGTAACAGTCTACAATAAAAGGACAATAAGGACTCACTTATTACTCTTTATAAAATCAGCTATCTGCTAGTGAAATATTAGCCGGAACCAAGGATGTAACGGAGGTAATTTTATCGGAACCGAAGGCGGAGTCGGAGTTTTTAAATTTGATTTATCGGAGTCGGAACCGGAGGCGGAGGCAGGGTCAGAAGTGGTGGCAGGAGAGAGATTTTTTATTTAAGGACAAATAAAACATTATTTAATCAAATATTTTTTCATTTTAATTTTTTTTAATTATAAAACTAAATATAAACAATGAAAAAAATTGGCATGTTTCCAAATAAGTAAGAAATTACAATAAAAAAAATTGAATCCCAAAGTATCATATTATATTAAATGAACAAAAGCTTTAAAACAAATTAAATCAAATGAATTAACTCCAAAAGTAGTGTATTATATTTCATGAACAAAAGCTTTGAAGCTTTGTCTCCGTTCAATCTATTTCTTAACGTGTCGTAGATTAGGCCAGCGCCACTAAAAAGTTGTTCGCTCGCTACCGAGCCTCATGGTCACGACAAATCTTGGCGGGCAATTGATTGAAGGGGCTGCAATTTTGTATTTCCATTTACTTTCCACCACAATAAGGGATCATCACTAATACTTATACGTTTTTCTTTATTGTACTCATTTAATATACTTTTCATTACAACAAATTTGTCAAGAACTACACGATTACTATTTATATAAGATTTTATTAAGATTAAGATAAGAAGATTATATAAGATATAAGACTATTGATACTAAGCCGCAAAAATTAAAACAAATATCTATAACCTATGAACGTGTCGTGTGATTAACAAACTAACAACAAGTGAAAAAATAACTGATGATAGAGCACGTAGCGGGAGTCAGGGGGAGTCCCCGCGTGACATGTATGACCCTGTTTATAACAGTCGACGCAGGCAGCCACCGCTATGTTATGCTTCGACCTCCGATTTAAAAGTGTCGGAGCCGAAGTCGGAACCGAAGGTGTAATAATAATCGGAAGTTTCGACTTAACGGAGTCGGAGTCGAAGCTCCGTAACATATCTGGCCGGAACAAACAAAGAGACAGGCATACTGAAATTTAAAAAAATAGCTTTTGTCATAAATACTGTAATTTGAATTTTGTGGTTGCTTGTGTACTATATGGAAATGAAAGGATATTTCTTCAATTCTGTCTATATTTGCATAATAATGTACCAAACGGCAGTATAGTGCTTACATATCTTGCAATGTACCACTACATTTAGTAAACATTTTATTCTTACTAAAATTTAAATTAAATTAAAATAATGTTAACATTACAAATAAACAGTTACATTTTATTTATTTGCACAGACATGTAGTTAGATATTTCTACTTATTTATTTCAAGATATTATTATCGTTTTTTTCATTAAAATAGTCAAATACAATATTCTATAACAGCAAAGTTATATTTTGCTGAGCCACCTCCATGTTATATGATTTAGTGGTGAAGAGAACGAAAGCAGTAAAATGAAACGTTTATAAGTACAACACAGTAACTTTTTGCTTGTAAAAAGTAATCTTTCTAACTTATTATACCAGATATTGTTTGTGGAAAGTATAAAAGTTATATGCCCTTATCTCTCCGTCACGGTTGAACACTCAACAAAAATGTCTCGGCAGTTCGTGGTTGGTAAATTGTCGAGATAGAGTAAGTGCAGATGACTCGTTCCACTTTCAGGGAAAACTTTCTAACGGTATTCTCACAGATCTACTGAATTTTTATTAACTATGTCGCATTTCAAGAAGTTCCTTTTTATTTAGTTAAAGTTTATTTTATTAAATTGTTTACATTTACTTGTAAACAAAATAATATAATTATCTTTTATTTCTCTTAGCTTTATAGTTATTAAAGTAACTATTTTAATACTAACTTTTGCATGCGACTTCACTCGCCTCTATATATATTTGATTTATCCTTCAAATATACGAAAAACACACAAACTAACCTCCACATTTATAATATTATGCAAATTATACTATTTTGATAAATTAAATGAGAAGAAACGTGGTGTAACATGCAACTGTGATTATTTTCTATATAATAACTAAGTGCGACGATTACATTTGAAACGATAATTGCTTAGTTGATAGCGTGTTCGGACACAGCGTCGATGGATAGGTTCGATTCCTTACAAATGAGTCGATCAACGATGAAGGAAAACATTGTGACAAAATCAATGCATTTTTTCTAAGTCCATGTGGCTAGCTACCACCCTCAATTGAAAAATCTGTTTCCTGCTACCTAGCACCTTTTGGTGCGTTCCAGCAATTGCACTTGAGAACCATTGCCTTCTAGGTTTGGCTTGTTTACCATCTTAGACCCCATTGTCATTAATATAAGATGAGGTTGTGTTCAAATGCTAAAACCTATACGGTGTTATTACAAAAAACTTAAATACGTATTGAACCCTGGCTTTAAAAAGGTCTCATATTAAGTGCACCGCGGCCGCTGACAGTTCGCCATCTTGCTCTTTTGTCTCGTTTTGGTTACGTTATGTTAGACTTGTGAAAAAGGATAACGCGAACTTGGCTCGGGCGAGCGCGGTGCATTTATTACGAAACCTTTTTAAGCCAAGTATTTAATACGTATTTAACATTTTTGTACTAACACCGATAAAGTTAAAAAAAAAAAAACTATTAACACCACACAAACATCTGGGCTGAAAACTAAAGTCTGTTTGTCACTGTTGGTTTCCACCAAAAATTTGAAAAGCCACTATTTCCGAAGGTATGTTTACTGTAGCCGGTAGAGCCACGCTGAAGGTATTACTGGTTTCCCACAGAAAACTAACGTGAAGTAATAGTGCTTGCATTGTTGCGTTTCGTTCGATCAGTGAGAGCGCCAGAAGCCCCCCTTCCTCTTCCCCAAACGCAGGCTGGCAACGCACAGGCGACTCTCTTGGTGTTGCAAGTGTCTATGGACGGCGGTAATCACTTAACATCAGGTGACTCAGCTGTTCGTTTGCCTCATATGATATAAAAAAAATGCAATGTATTCACTCCTAAATATATTATCAGAAGAATATAAAACGTCAACGTAGATTTAAGTACTAACCTTATCTCTAATACGAAGGTCCACCGTAAACATGTATTAATTAAATTTGTTAATTTCTCTAGCCGAATGGCTAAAGTTGTCAGACTCTGTGATAAATGAGCTCATCTTGGACGAGGAATCCCTGAGGTTGTCACTTTCGTACTAAGTCATATCAATCATTTACACGCGTCGTTCTCTCTGTAAATAAGATGTATTATGCATCAGCGCGACACAATTTTAATTCTAATTTCACGTGGTGTCATCTCAAGGGTCAACAAACCTTCCCTTACACATTGGTATTTAATTATAATGAAATGTCCTATTCAGTGGGATGCCTTAAAGCGCTTGCCCAAAAGCCTCGTGAAGCTGTAAAAGTCAACATTGCTCGTGTTAGTTCCAAGAAAAATCTATGTTTAGGTATCACGGTGTATTCATGCTTTAAAACAAGAAATCTAAACAATGTCTTATGACTAGACAGTAGCCTTCCTTGAATAAAAACATAATAACTCACCCTAAAATGAAAATAGATAATAATTATATACGTGTTTTTATTTATTTTGTGGAGGTGAATAGACCAAAAATATTTGATACTTGCTGCCAGCCCCGACTTCGAATGGGTGTACTAGTAAAGAAAATGCAAAATAAAATATAATAGGACCTGAACAACTGACTGCCAATTTTGTTAACATTTTTTGAGATCTCTCTATTGTTTTCTCTATCACTTACTCACTTTTTCTATGGAGTGTTTTCAATAGAAGTTATCAGTTCTCCGTAAGATTATTCAAACATTTTTAACATTTCATAGAAATCTTGTCGTGACAATTACAAACACAATAGAAAAGGAGGTGCCAAATAAACGCAGCCGTATCGAAGTGATGCGCTTACATATAATACATTTGGCAATTAATTCTTTATATTTATATATACATTACAATCAAAGCCCATTAGAAGTTAATATAGAATAAAACTTGAAGAATTGTAATAATGACGAATTATCATAAACTTTAAATCAATATGTGATCCTAAGTAAAGAGAAAAATAAACGAATAAATCAAACATTTATATACAACTTATTCTTATTTGAAACCAGAGTGAAATATATGAAAATAAAACTACAAAAAATATCTTGTCAATTGCTTAATAGACACTAAACACCAATTATAAACGAAATCGGTGAAAAGTGTACCGAAAATTTACCAAATTTAATGTAATTCATGGAATAGCTTTTGTTTATTTATTGGTAACAGGGACACGATACCGATCTTTTACTACGAAGTATCCGCCTAATTACAAGGTAGAGATTTATCTTTAAAAGAAAAAACAAAGCACTTTGCAATCGGCTGTTCTAATCGGCGCGAAGCACGAAGGGCTGTAATTAAGGTTCCCTTGGTGTAAGGTATATACCGTAGCGGGTTCATCATCTCTTCGTATTGAGCTAACCTACTTTTTTAGTCATTTGTACTCTTTTTTTTATTTTATTTTATTTATTTAGGGAAACTTACAGCTAACACTAATAAAATAACAAGTAAATAACATACTAAGGCTAATTACAAATTTCCACTTATAAAAACTATAAATAAAGAAAGAAAAGACAGCTACCAATATAGATGTACAGATAATAACATGATTACACGCACAAAGTTGATATTATGTAAAAAAATCTCTAGAGAAACATTTTCTAAGGCATGATACACTATCTGCGAATAAATCTAGGCTATTATCTAATGAATTAAAATATTTACATGCTCGGATCAGAAAGGCATTTTGGCGATATGTCGTTCTGACAAGTGGCACATGTAATAGCTTCGGTTTTCTTAATGTATTTGTAGGGACACATAACTGAACTCTAGATAATAATTCTGGACAGTCTATAATTCCATTGGCTATATTACTTAAATAAATTAAATCGGCTATTTTACGTCGCTCGTAGAGTGGCAAAAAGTGGAAATGTTTACATCGTTCTATATAATCGGTAAAGTAATAAGAAGTTCTAAATTGCAAATATCGAAGGAAGCGTTTTTGAATTCGTTCAATACGTGTGATGTATATATTATAGTTAGGGTTCCAAACTTGAGAAGCATATTCTAAGTGACTACGAACAAAGGCGCAATACAATATCTTCAGAGTCTTAATGCATTTAAATTCCGACGATAATCTTAAGACGAAACCTAGGGCTTTGGAAGCTCTTGTATGTATATTAGTCTACAATTAAATATGATAATGTTCATTTATTAACTTTCTGATTCGACCAATTTATTATTGAAAGATACTTTATAGTACTATTGTACATATAACTACAGTTTTATTTAATTCTAGTTTACTTTTAAACATTAGCTGTGCCAGCGGCTCCGTAGGCATTTTTTATTATGTGTACTTTTATTATTTGTTTAAGCGACCAATTGAATTGCAGACATGTCGGAATAGATATAGATTAAGACCAAATAAACAAAATAAAATATCGCTAGTCATCATTACATAGTATAAAATAAAGTCCCCTACCGCGTCTGTCTGTCTGTCTGTTTGCGATAAAATCAAAAACTCCTGAACGGATTTTCATGTGGTTTTCACCAGTGGGTATAGTGATTCATGAGGAAGGTTTTGGTATATAATTTGTCAAGGATTTTTTTTATAATCAGGGTGGGGCAACGTCTGCCGGGCCCGCTAGTTATATATAAAGTGGTTATCATGCCGATTAACTTAGGTACAAATCGTTGCGAATTATCCGGAGGTTTTGGTGGAAGAAAACACCTTAACGAAAGCACAGCATATTGGTAGGGTTTGAACGAGGAGAATTGAAAATCTGTCACCAGGCACCTCATGTGCTCCTACCTGCCTACGTGCTCTGGTAACTGCATGTGAAACGCAGTCTCCCTCTAAGGTTAGCGTGTTTATTATTATTAAGGTCAAATCGTCATTTAAGATCAGGTGAAATGTTGTTATTGTAGAAACGCTAAATAAAGTACATACAACGGTTTCTTTAGAATAGTCATATCTATAAAATCAATTGTAGCTAAAATCGAGTCAGGTGCAGTTACAAATACTAAAAAAATCATTGAATTCGAACGGGATCTTTAAAAGAGGAATACGATTACATGCATATATGTACGTATAGGTATATAGAAGTTAGAAGAGTTTTAGATACTGTTTTAGAATAGTTTCTAGCGCTTATGTTAAAACGTTATGAATGACACTGCTTCTTCTAGTGTACGGTACAGTCTTTTTGGTCGCTCTGATCATAGCCGTAAGTTTGGGCTCGTGTGTAATATATTGTAGGTGATAGAGCCACTCTGAAGCTATTACTGGTTTCAGCATGAACCGGGCTAGTACCACCCTCTCACAGAAAACCGACGTGAAGTACCAGTGCTTGCATTGTTGCGTTTCGTTCGGACAGTGAGAGCGCCGGAGACCCACCTCCACTCCCCTTCCACTTTCCCTTCCCTTCCTCCCCCCCAATACAGGCTGGCAATGCACTTGCGACTCCCCTGGTGTTGCAAGTGCCTATGGACGGTGGTGATCACTTACATCAGGTGACCCACCTGTTCGTTTGCCTCCGATGATATAAAAAAAGACACAGTTTAATACCAAACAAAACTATATGAATCTAAAATTGAAGTTTATCTTTAAATTAGTTCGACATACACTATGTACCCATTTATACCTGCATAAATCTATTTTCTGCACAACTATATTCACAGAGGTTAAAAAGTTTACGGATGACTGTATTTATTTATATATTTACTATTTATATATTTTTTCAACTAAAAACACTATAAGCCGATGTTTAGTAAATTTTGAAACAGTACTTGGTTGAGCTGCGAAAATTTTGACGATTTTATAAGCTAACGTTAGTTTGATAAGCTTTGTTGTGACAACGTTTATTTTCAACGTAAATACCTATCCTAATAAATAAGTAATATCTAGTTACATTGCCATCAACAATACCCCTTTCTGAATATACTTAATAGCCTATTTAGAGCAGAAATAAATTTAATACTACCCAAAGATCTTAAAGAGTAATATTTCGAGATCAAATAGTTGAAATGTTTTTAGTTAATTCTTCGCTCAAAACACGAAAGCGAATAACAAAGGAGGCACCGAGTATCACTTCCAAACGACCGGGCTGGCTTTGTCTTAAATCGTTTTAAGTAAACTAAATCACAGATTAATGGAAGATCCTTACGTTTATTATTTTACTTAAGTTTAATTTTACAACATTAAATAATATATATTATATATCCATCGCTTTGTTGCATCTGTGTGTTAAAACTGATTCTTCAAGTCTAAATAAATAAAAATTTAATTAACAGGTCATTAGATTCATATATACATACATATTGTTGTATAGGTATGTAACTTATTTTCTAGCTTTTGTCCTATTTACATTATTTTACGATATCGTAAAATAACAATGGAGGCTTGGTTTATCTAAAAGAAAGTAGCTCGGAATCCTCCTGTAATGCTTTTCCAGCTAATTAATGTTGGAAGACGGTTCTTTATATCTTTTCTTTATGAAACAATATTGGTTTTCAGGTTTAAAAACTAAAGTGTGAATTTCAGTTATATTTCCTCTTTGCTTTCAAGCAATATACTAATAAACTTTAAAAGATATATAAGAGTCGTTTTACTCACGATTGCAAATCTTAATTTTTATCCTTACTAATATAATAAATGCGAATATGAGTTTTTGAAGTTATACTTCTTTTGGCGCGTTAGGGAAAAATGATGAGAGTACATTTTTACGATGCACGCGCACACCGTCACAAAAAACCGACATCCTGAAGTTAGCTATAGTTAACATTTTGTTTCTTTGTATATGTTGTTTGTATTTCTTTATATTAAAACTTTCAATGTATTAAATACCTTTTTTCTATTGTTAGTGTAGTTTTTTCTACAAACGTAGAATAAGGTAAAAGATAAATTTTTTGAAAAGATTTTTATCTTGTTACGCCAAAGAAGTATAACTTCTAACGCGTGTATATAAGCACATACACACTTTTTTTTATGTGTTCTCAACCGATCGTCACAAATATTGCATTCACGTTGTCACGGATACAAAAGAAGAAATAGGGAGGAAGACATATTTTCAGGAAAATATACTATTCACATGTTCAAATGTATATTAACTCGAACGAATTTGCGTGCAAAAGCTACTCGGTTATAAAATGATGTAGGTGAAAGTAATATTTATTTTTATCTCGGAATGTACTTTACTATTATTATATATTACTATAGAATAATGTGATTTTAAATCATACTTTTACAAAACGGTTGAAAGTTCATCACTGTCCTCAAATTGTGCTTGGTGTGAAGGGTCAAAAGGTGAATTTCAATTAAAATTTGCGCAGAACATTTTGACAGACATTTCATTAACCTGATTTCATTCAACGTACAGCGGATTCTGGCACCGCACAAACCCTTTAAAATATTTAGACAGAAAATTATTTCGTACACTATATGTGCACCAATAATTTGCTTATATTTTCAGTTAGACTTTTTACAGTTACATTTTTTATTTATGAAAATACTGTAGACAGCGATTTTTCGAATGTCGACATTGACTTTTGATGGCTTTTTGCTACTCTGGGGAGAATTATGATTTATTTTCATTAAGTCCAGCTAACAACAGTAAAGATTAAATGCACATACCGTAATATCTTCCATAGTGACAAATAGGCCGATACGATTCTACGAAGTTGCAATGAAGATCTGAAACTTATAATGTAGTTAACCGGGTAAGACAAGAATAGAACATGAAAATGATATCGTACTAGAAGCGGTGCATTTTTTTGTTTTATACTAAGATAAGAACTAACTTAAACTACTTTTATTTTAGAAAAAAAAAATAGAGTACCAGGTAAATATAGATTAAAGAAGCAGTGTTTAGCACCCACGCGCAGGTTTACAACAGTTGATTTTTTAATTTTTTTTATTGCATCACCACAAAATGACTGCAGCCTGATAATAAGCACAGTACAATCCAAAAACAATGGCGACCACCGAATAACACACTATCCATCCCCGCTCGCCGCTGTCATGCCGCCCTGCGAAAAGCTGGATATGCACAGGCTGATCCCGAAACGCGACCCACAGAAGCGAATCACTATGCCGGGCTTATTCGCCATATACATGGTGGTTGCGACCCAGTCTGGCTGTAAAACCCTACCACCCCGCTATCGCCATTGCCTCGTTCGTTATTCAGCAGGGTGCACCAAATGCAGGCGAGGTTGGCTTGAGCGTCTCAAGTCTTAGATGTTATTCGACACCCTTTACACCCCAAAAAAGGTGGTTAATAAACAATAAATAATAAACATATCCGAAGTATAAATAAGATCATGTTATCGAGTAAGAAATGTTTGCATAAAAACAAGTTCTTCTGAAGATCTGTAATGTAACTGAGGTGAAAACAACCGTTTTCCTGTGAATATCATTTCTGAATAGGCGCTCGAAGCCAACATTATATTAACATGTTTGATATACGCCCGTCGGAAGTGCTTCGCAATGTAAATACGTGAAAGTATTTTATTTACTGTTTCCCTTTTATTGCGGAGACATTGTCTTACTGTTTAAAGGGTAACTTTGTATAACGTTTTCTTGACAGACTTTTAGATAATAATGTTTATTTATTTAACGACATAAAACTTGCCTATTTAATAAATGTGAAGTACCGTTTTAGGTATTAATAGAAAAAAAACAGTGCGCGTATCAGTGTGTACACGCGGAGAAAGTGAAACCTCTTTGCCTTATATGTTTTAAATTATATCACTACATCCTATAAAACAAAGTCCTCTGCCACGTCTGTTTGTCTGTTTGCGTTAAACTCAAAAACTATTGAACTGACTTTCATGCGGTTTTCACCATTAGATAAAGTTATGCATGAGGAAGGTTTGGGTATATAATTTGTTTTTTTTTTTATATATCAGCGCGGGACAACGTCTGCCGGACTCGCTAGTATTGCATATATATGAGAATGCTCATAAACTATATGAAGTCCCGCGGTATAAATTTTTAATTATACATTTATTAATTTTGGTATAACACTAAACCCAGCCAGATACTACATACTTACACATACACAAACACATACCTACGCGTAAAGCGTAACGTAAATTGTTCTCTAGTGTGCCATAAGAAATTTTACTTCAAAAATATTAGTACAAAAAATATTAGTATTTTTTAAACGTAATTTTTGAAGTAAGACTTCTTTAGGCGCGATTAGGTAGTAACTGGACGACAATGCAAGAATAAATCTGGTTTTTAATGGTGCTAGAGCCACGCTGAAACTATTACTGGTTTCAGCATGAATGGGTCGGCTCGCCCGGTGTAGTACCACCCTCTCACAGAAAACCGACGTGAAGTAACAGTGCTTGCCATTGTTGCGTTTCGTTCGGTCAGTGAGAGCGCCGGAGGCACACCTCCTAGGATGGTAGTTATTCAGATGGGTTTAGAAAAAGTCTCTCACCATGCTAAGGTTTCATTGTTACATTTACTTCCATCGATAGCTCTGGTTTATTCTCAAGGATTTGAATCTACGTCTATCGACACGGTGTCTGAACACGTTAATCACTGAGTTATATTTAAAATAATTAAATAAATTTAGACAAGGAAGTGAAGAAACGAAACGACATTAAATTTATTGTACTCTGGTTTCCTGCGACATGCTTAAACATCTGCAAGCCTGCTACTATTAAAATAGTCATCAAATAGAATATTTAAAATGAAGATTACTTGTTATTAACTATAAGTATAGGATTAATAAAGTAAATAACTAATTAATTTTCAATTCGAAAAAAACTTAATGATTTTTGGAAACTGCCTAGACTTTTTGTCATAGAGACGAACTTTCATAACTTCCCCATTACATGGATGAAATCATTATAATGTCGAAAAAAACATGTATTATTTTTTACTTAAAAGCTCGATAACTAATTAAAGGACAACACGGGGTTCGTCGACCTCATTGGTGTCAAACTCGCACCACATCAGCGCGTCATGTGTAGCGCTAAACAAATTTACAAAGGCTAACACTGTCCCAAACAAACGCATTAAATCACCCTACCAGGAATATCACATTAGAGTGTAATGCACAATATTGTTTCCAATTAAGCAATTGGACTATTTATTGTAACTTATTGGTTTTACTAAGTTTGTTTTGAAGCTGAAATATCCTTTGGGAGGACTTTGAAATTCTCTACAACATTTTTGTATGTCAAAAAGTGATGGGGTTAGATACAGTATCGGATAGAGTTTTGAAAACACCAGTTCTCGTCCGATCACCGAAGTTAAACACTTCGGGTCCGGTCAGTATTTGGATAGGTGACCGCCTGGGAACACCGTGTGACGCTGGTTAATGTTGTATTCTTTTTTATAAATAGGGTACTATAACCCCAAGAACAAGCTTACAGAGATGTAATGGACCACCTGAACAGATGTGATTGTTTGTTCTTAGTCCAGTATATTTGTATGCCAGCTAGATTCACAAAAGAGATGAATCGGAAGGCCCATTTATAATATTAGGATTAGCATGCAAGTTACAAATCCATTGAGAAATACAATTCCGATCCGTTTCAATATTTATTTAAACGTGTAATAATATACTGAAACAAATTCACAGTCTCAAATAATTTATTTTGTTTTTAAATAATAGAACTCCAATCAAATGATTCCCGGAATAATTTATTTTACACTCAGTGGGCACCTTAACGGTCGTTACTCACGTTTACGAGGTAAATGTCGTTTTTAACAGAGTTAAGGCCGTGCACGCAATCTCAGCGTATAAAAATGTTCCTTCGGGAATTATTTATGTGCTTGAAAGGCTACTGTATCAAGTCCTCCGTATCTTACACATTTCATAACTTGCTCTTTTCCGTCAAAATAAACACTCGTCATAATTGGCTGAATGTAAATTTAATGTCGATTCTTTATATGTAATTTTATATGGATCTTGAGATAAAATAAATTACATTGTTTATTTATTTATTTGGCTAAAAGAGTTGAATTTTCAAGCGCGGTTTTAGAGATCTGTAACTGACGATAATTCTGTTACAATGACTCTTTTTAAATCATTTACACCATTGTCATTGGTTTGTTGTGCTACTATAAATAAATAAAAAAAAACATACAAAGATGATAAATAAGGCTTATTATGGGTTTTAACGTTTGTTCATATTCTTACTAGAGATTAAGTAACGACATGCTACATGACTTTAATTTGTTTTTTTTTTATATCATACGAGGCGGACAGATGGGACACCTGATGTTAAGTGATCATCACCGTCCATAGACACTTGCAATACCAGGGGAGTCGCAAATGCGTTGCCAACCTGTCTTGGGGAGAGGGGGAGTTAGGGAAGGGGGAAGGGAGGGGAGGCGAGACCTCCGGCGCTCTCACTGACCGAACGAAACGCAACAATGCAAGCACTGTTACTTCACGTCGGTTTTCTGCGAGTGGGTGGTACTACCCCGGGCGAGCCGGCCCATTTATGCTGAAACCATTAATAGCTTCAGCGTAGATCTACCACTACTAGGGCACTTGTGTTTTTAATGTACATAAAATACTTAGTTACGATAATCAACAATAAAAAACTTACTAATAAAAGCAAAAATCAAGGTAAGAAGAAAGCCATAGAAGTGTAACGTTCAAAGAGTACACAAATTACCAACAACGACTTGTGTGAAAAATATGACCTGTTGTATAGATGACTACACTTCCAATCATAAAAGAGAAAAGTTTACTTAATATTACACTATGCATTAGTAGAATTATAAGGTTTGTGAGTTTGTATATTTATCATTATATTAATACGTGAAGCCTAAATTTTGTATCCCTTTTTAACGGAATTGGGCGAACGGATGAACGTGAAATTTGGCATAGTTAAAGTTTATATGGAGGAGAAGTGCAGAAAGCTATTTATTTGATATAAAACGCATTAAAAGTACATTAAATTAATTTAAAATATGCATTACTCACACTACTGCTTCAATTTTACACAACATATACACACATGTAAATAAAAAAGACATTTTGACATCTGTCAATAAAGAACTTCAAGAAAGGTTGTGAAGGAGGTTGCTATGCTCGACTGTATGTATTATTTTACTCTTACGTTCCAATTACCCTCTTTCATTCTACATTCTACAAAGATATTATAACATAATAATACCCTTTGACAAAAGAACCCTAATAAAATTCAAACTTTAAAAAATCAATGAACTATGGTCGAATGTCGACCTCTGGGCGCCCACTAGTAGGAGGAAATCGCTGAAAGCATTGCGCTGACTATAAAAGTCCTTGTATTTATTAAAAGTTAAGTCAAACTTAGACTAGATTATATTGTAATATATATTGTTGCAATGATCGGGTACGAACTCACGGACGGTTGTTAATGTTAATTTTTTTTAATTGTTGTACGGTAAAATGTTTGCACTGTGCCTGATGGTAAGCCCAGTACAATCCAAAAACAATGGTGACCACCTAGTGACACACTATACATCGCCGGTCACCGCTGTCATGCCGGCCTGCGAAAAGCTGGATATGCACAGGCTGATCCCGAAACGCGATCCGTAGAAGCGAGTCACTGTGACGGGCTTTTTCGCCATATACATGGTGGTTGCGACCACGTCAGGCTGTAAAGTCCTACCACCCCGCTATCGTCATTGCCTCGTTCGTTATTCAGCAGGGTGTACCACGTGTAGGTGAGGATGACTTGTTTGTATCAAGTCTTAAGATGTTTTTCGACACCCCTTACACCCCAAATATAACTCAAATGTCTAACATTTATTAATTCAAATATTTAATAAAGGATTAAAACTGGTATCAAGTGGTCGTCTTCAACTCACTGTTATCAAAATATGAAAATCAACAAAACAAAAGTTCCAACTGTAAATGGTTTTAACGAAGTAAATCCGAGTTTAAAGGGGGATTTAAATTTTCGTTTTATTTCGTTACCGGTGTTCTGCAAAACTTTCGCCAAGCAAATATTTTGTCGCTGTAACTTTTCTATTTGTAATCCTTTCATTGCTATAATTTTATATGAGTTCGTTTAACTTTAAAAGGTTCGAGGCGATTATGAGGTCAAAATTTTAGAGTATTACATAACTGAATCCGCTGTATTATTAACTTTCGAAAATTAATAACTTTGTTGAAGCGTACAATTACAATACAATTTTATTAGCAAACCAGCTGATACGCGTGCCTTGGTCTGTGTTGTTTATTATCTTAACAATATATTTTATATACAGAGGAATAAACATAAATGATATTTAAAGCAAAAATACGCTTCGTTAACAAAAGTTCTATGTAAACAATTTTATCAGTTGATTTCCACTCTCCTGCGTATGTGTACCACACCGTTTATTCCACTGAATATATCGCCGAACAAGTAGTGCTTATAAAATCCTAGTTTTTTAAAGCGTTAATAGTTTTATATCAATAAAGGTACTGTTATAATTTTCTTTTTATATAAGGATTATATATACAAAAGAGAAAAATATAGTTTCATTCGTTCGATATTTTTAGCGGAGTAAATTATACCACGTACCTCGCAATGTTTGTTCAAAGTCGGTCCTCACATTAAGAAAATATAGACGAGAACTAAAAATGACGCAAGAAAAATACTTTTAAGAACCACTCCTGTAGTATTTTGACTTTATTTTTTGACTTTTTGACTTTACTTTGTTACACTAAAGCGATATAAATAGTTAATATTAAAGATAGTTAAAGGTAGGTGATAGAGCCACGCTGAAGCTATTACTGGTTTCAGCATGAATGGGTCAGCTAGTCCGGGGTAGTACCACCCGACTCACAGCAGAACCAACGTGAAGTAACAGTGCCTGCCTTGTTGCGTTTCGTTCGGTTAGTGAGAGCGCCGGAAGCCCACTCTCCCTCTCTCCCTCCTTCCCGCCATACATACAGGCTGACAACGCACTTGCGACTCCTTTGGTGTTGCTAGTGTCTATGGACGACGGTGATCAGTTATCATCAGATGACCCGCCTGTTCGTTTACCTCCTATGATGTAAAAAACCTACGTTTTAGTACTTACAAGAAGCTAACGAAACACACTTATTTTTGTGACTGTCTTACCTAGGTAGGGTTGACAGAACATCTTTTCTTCCTTCATGTCGTGAATTGTGACTCAGCTTACCGTTTTACGACCGGTCGATTACCTGACGTCAACATTTTTTGGGATCTCCTCGTATGTGCCTAGCTGACGATAGTTTAACAACTAATATTTTCACCTTAGAACCCTCCGCCACTGAATTTTATATATAGGTGTATAGAAATTCTCAATATTTATTATATTGAGAATTTAGTATATCACATATTCTAAATTTTAAAGTCACAGTATAAATAATCATTTTATCGATGAAGGCGTTACTTTGCGGAAATCCATAATTAAATATTATAGTTGACTTTACTTTGCACTTCCGCCTGAAATTGCAATTTAAAAAAACGTTTGGTTTATTTGGCAACGTATATTTGAAAAAGTTACATCTGAAATTAGTAATAGAAAGAGCGAAACGTTAGTAACTGAAACAACAAAATGTAATTAAAAACGCGTTCTTGGTTAACAGTTGAACACGACGTTGGCGGATTGTTGAACTGGTCATCGGTTGTACTGTTGCTATAGAAACGTGTTTGGAGGGACGGCATAATGAAACACACAATTTCGAGACTGGTCATATTATTTATTTCTACCGACACGTTACATGCATAAATATATATACCAGCTCCGTCCTTTTCCAAAACATTTATTGTTGCAATGAACCTTGGCAGCGGCGAAAATTCCAAGCGGAAGTGCAAAGTAACGTCATCTATAATATTCAATATAATATCAATTCACCCTCTACGTTCTGTCATCTTACCGTGAATGTTCACCAACAGTAACACTCTATTTTTTACTAATCATAAGAATAATATCCATTGTGCCTATTATTATCCAACAAAACAGTAACCAGTGAGTGTATAATAGGTTTAATCTTACGGGGTCATATTGGTTACGTAATGTTAACAAATAAAAAAAAGACAGTCCATCATTAATCCAGAAAAACACATAGTGCCTAGAAAACAACAAAGCAATTTTCACGAGACCGAAATCGAGAGTAACAGCTTGTAAAATAGGATAAAAATTTAAATTACAATCCTATTAATATTATAAACGAAGAGGTTTGTCAAAATGAATGGATATTTTTTAGTCTTTCGCGCAGACACTACTGAACGATTTTTAACGACACTTTACGGGAATATAGCTTACACATCAAAATAATACATGGCTGCATTAGAATATATCATTTTTTCTCTAATTTATATAAATTAAATATACAGGTATTAAACAAATAAATCTCCCGGAAGAATTTTCCTAACAAGGACATTGTTTAATTTGGGCAAAATATAAAGACAAGTGTCACCTAAGAGTTATCTTATTGATTCGTCTTTTATAGTTGTGTATGATGTCGCTATTTATAAAGAAATAAACGCAGATGAAGTTCCGGGTAACTGCTGGTATTTTATAAGTATTAATTTATCTACAAGGACCCCACGTGAGAATGGTACTTAAACTGTCAAGTTAAAGAGACTTGTGACTACTATCACGAGAATGTTATGCAACAGTCCAGTAATTTCATTATTAAGCGTTACACCTACATACCACCTTACTGTTTTTTATTTTTACGAGTAGTTACCTCCTACAGGTTACCTCCTATACATACTGTACATAATATCTTACTGTACATAAAATTGAAATAGCAGAAAATTCGAATATCATGTAGCCGATGGCGGTAGAGCCACGTTGAAACTATTACTGGTTTCAGCATGAATGGGTCGGCTCGTCCGGGGTACTACCACCCGACCCATAGAAAACCGACGTGAAGTAACAGTGCTTGCATTGTTGCGTTTCGTTCGGTCAGTGAGAGCGCCGGAGGCCCACCTCCCCTCCCCTCTCCTCCTCTCCCTCTCCCTCCCCTAATCCCTTCCCCCAAAGGGTGGCAACGCACTTGCGACTCCTCTGGTGTTGTTAGTGTCCATGGACGATGGTGATCACTTAACAGCAGCAATTGTCTTGAATTTGAGCAAAGTAGGTATAGGTCGTTTCATGATGAAGTGTAATTTGTGAACATTAGCTCATAAGTGAATAAAAAATACTATTAAATGCACCCCCTTTTCCTGACTCCGAATATATTATACCGCTCCTTTTATTAAACAAGTAACTAAAAAAAATAATTTTGAGGATAAATGCGTTTAAAGCGTATGCAAGTATACACGTTCGACTTAAATTTATCTTACAGAATAAACCGCTTTAAGTTAATTCCGATACTACAAATAAGTAGTGTAATTATTATTATTGTCATTTGTTGTAAAAATATCACAATTGTTGTAACAGAAATACGATTAAATAAGCATTTAATAAAAGCTTATAGTAATTTAGCATTTTTTTAAATGCCATATAAAATAATTTCAATACATACGGAGTAACAGCATAATGCACTTACAATGCATAAAATTGAATGATGTCACACTGTCACCGAAAAAACTGTCTATATATTTTTTTAAACAAAATGACATCAATCTAACTTAATACATTTTTTAAATAAACTAAAGCAAATATGATAATTACTTTTTATTAAAACATGGACTTGTTTCATATTACTTCACTTTATCAAGTGTCTTCGGAGATTAAGTTTTTTACACGTTTCAAACAAAAAGAGAACATCATCTATTTTAGTAGTTTCGATTATATTGAAATGGCTGATAAATTGGAGGTATTCTTCTCGCAACGTTAAATTACTTTTTGGTGAAAACTCGAAAAACGTACATTTTCAGTTAATTTTTTTTAGGAGCGACAAATAAAATTCATCTTTGCAAAACACAGCATATGTGCCACTCTTACTTTGGGCTGCAGTAAATATCTACTATAGAACATACTGGATATAACATGTTATTTCTGTTGTGTACGACTAGAGACCCATCCCCGTTTCGCTTGTGTGGAATGTGATAATGTGGCATCATAAGTGTTTTGGATCCATTTTCTGCTCCTTTCAGTTCATCAAAAGCGATAGAAGCTACGTAAGAATATTCACACTAACTTCTTCGTTGTTGTGTGTTATTTTAAATCTGTGCTATCTTGTAAGATATTCGTTGAAATAATGTAACGAAAATGGCAATTTTAATCTACATTAATTGGCCAACGTAACTTATGTACCTTGTTGGATGAGGATTGATCCTATTTTAGTCAAATCAACATCACAACTTACCAATTGTTTTGTAATAATATGTAAAGATAAAAATAATTATTATGGATTATCTTTAGGAGATAGATCAGGACATTTTCAAAAACCCAAGATTCACACTTAACGTCTCAGAGCCGGCACACAAAAACGAGTGCATTATGCAAACATTTTAAATAGTATCGCGTCGCTTGCGTCCTTATAAATACAACTTTAAATCATTCGGGTAAGGTTGAATTTCCAAAATCATAAGTTTATCGCATAAATATAACCACGTATGTATATTGGGGAGTTTTTGCGGCCGGTTTTGAGTGCTACTTTTCTTCGAGACTGTGTATCTCGGGTCTTTATATGTCAATGAGTGTAGTACATTTTTTATTTACGTTATAAGGTTTAGCCAGTATTTCCAATATAAGCGCCCGAAAACTCCTAATGTGTTCATTAGAATATATAATTTTTTTCTATAATTTATATAAAGTAAATACACAGGTATTAAAGAAATAAATCTCCCAGAAGAATTTTCCTAAATGATAATAAACACCGTATCAAAAACCGTAGCGTGGTTTAAAAGAAATAACGTAATATATAGACATACACGAAAAGCTACTACGTTTTAAAATGTTATTAGATATAGATTCATTTAAGCATGTGGTGTGTTGGTACCCATGAAAATCGAGTCTTCTGTAAAAATTGTATAAAAAAAAACAATCAAATTTATATCGTCGTTTTGAGTTCATGTATAGACAAGCTGACAGTATAATATAAATACAATTTTTATTCAAATGTTACGAAAAATTAATACATTATGAAGGTTTTATACTTGTTTATATTTATTGAATATTATTTACGAGAAGCAAATTACCATTTCACGAAGAACAATCAATCTCAATTTTTGTGAGATAAAACATGGCGGTGTTATAACGCAATGTCTTGAAGTAACGTTTTCTTATTTCTTGTGTTAAGTTCAAATCTATAGAGGTGACGTGATTTAATAAAAAATTCGACTGGATGTATGAATGAGTTATATAATAGACTAGATTTACACTCGTGTTAATGTAGATTTGAGCTCGGAAATAATAATTTTTTGAAGTTATACTTCTTTTGGTGCGTTAGGGAAAAATTATGAGAGTAAATTTTTACGACGCACGCGCACACCGTCACAAAAAACCGACACCCTGAAGTTAGCTATAGTCAACATTTGTTTCTTTGTATTTGTTGTTTGTATTTCTTTGTATTAAAACTTTAAATGTATTAAATATCTTTTTTCTATCGTTATTGTCGTGTTTCCTACAAACGTAGAATAAGGAGAAAGATAAAATTTTTGATAAGATTCTTATCTTGTTACGCCAAAGAACACTTCTATCGCATGTACATATGTACACACACCTTTTTTTCTGTATGAATAGTACATTATGTCCTTTACTGTAACAACACCTTGTAATGAATGTAAATTTCATGAAGTTCAGTTGAATGTAAGTAGTAGTGTGCAGTAGTAGTAAGTAGTGTAGTAATGGCGAGAAAACCTAACAGATAAATTCACATTTATAATATAAGTTTTGATACTAGAAGTAAAGTTACCGAAATGCTTTTGTTGACATTTTATAAAGTTATCTTGAAGTTGTCAAATACAGTCCACTTTAAAATCAGTTTAAAACATGGTTTTCGAGGAAGATAATTTTTAACGATAGACTTAATAGTCCCTCCGCGAATAGTGAAACCTAAAATAACGAACAAAACAATTATATATGTACATATATTTTATTTTTTCTTTGAAGCTGAATCACGTCAAAACTATTGAATGTATCGGCATAGTACTATGACCATTCGATGCGGAATTTTTCATAAATGGTTCTAAACCACTTATTTATGGATACGATTGACGCTTTGCCATTTTTTTAATGACCAACGAGACGGTTAACAATTGGCTACTAAATTTGATATGATATTATTCACTTCAATTTGTGGTTACGATATTGTGGTAGTTATGATCAATGAAATTATAACTATATGGATACGTCACAAGCACTTCGACAGCACCTTGTTAAAACTAGTTAGCTTACTTTTGACGACTGCCCCGTCAATCCGCCCATATCTAAGCAACGTAGCAACATATAACTATTTCTTTTTCACCATCGATATTCATAATACGCCATCTTACTTCCACATTTTATCTAAGATAGTGTGGCGTCTTAAATACTAGAAACAGCAACAAATTAGTCATTCCCTGCTTCAGGTTCACTAAGTCCAAAAACAGTTTTTTTAGGTAATAGTGTTAGGTTTTATAACAATAAAGTCCCAAAACACATTACCGATTTGCCGGATAGTGAGTTCAAGAACCATATCAAGCGGGTTTTAATATCTAAAGGCTATTGTAGGGTGGATCAATACGTGAACGATTGTGACGTCTGGAAATGACGCCTCTCTCTGTGCATCCACTAATAACGAATGTAAATATTTATCTTACTGTAAAAATATATGACATGAAAAGATAAACCAGATCGAGTATCTTGCCGGTTCTTCGCGATGACTGGGCTGTTTTCCGAACCGGTAGTAGCTTTGACGTTCATAAGCGCCTTCTCAGGGCCTAAATTGAATAAAGGATTGTTTTTTGTCTACGTTACTTACGTTTGTGGGCGTTATCGTGCCATTTGTTTTGTAAAAATACCATGTAAGTGACGTATGTAGGTTGTGATACATCGCCATAGTGATAACGTATAAGAGTGTCGCGTCCAAGAATCAGTAGGTATATACCCTGTAAACAAGTAGCTGGTACCACTCTGGACCTTGCCGGACAGCTACCATCATGCACACTGCGATAAACTCAATGGAGTGTCTCTTTTGGTTTGTCATGTTTTGTGATCAGGTTGTATATATCCAGCTACAGCTTGTATGCCCGCACGACATCGGCGATCAGCTATAAACTGTAAACAGGTCATATGTAATCATCCACTGCATATGATCATGTACAAAGTGGGATAAGTGGCACCACTCACTTTGTGGGATAAGTGTTGAGAGAAAATCTTATTTGTATAAAATACTATTCACGGCAAAGGTAACGAATATTCAAAGACTGCGGTTTTCGTATGAAACCGCCAGCTATGCTAGGGCTTTGTACTGGATTAGCATTAATCTCTTGTGTAGGTAGGAATGTTGTTGAAGGTTACTCAGCTTCATTTTAATCTCATATTGTACTACACAAGTTTATTATGTGCTACATTCTTGTGTTACTTACGAATATATTACTTCATTTGTCTCTTATAATTGATTTAAATTCGAGGATAAAGGAATTTGTTTAATCATAATAAACATAGTATTACCACTACCTAAACTTAGATACAAAACAATATGTATTAGTTGTAATATGGAAATATAAGGACAATCGGGTATGCTACAGTACCTGACTTTTGATTTGGTACGTCGGGGAGAAGAGCAAATCGTGCTGCTAAGATCGGCTTCCTTCACTTTTGTAATGCTTTCTCTCTGTCACACAGCGCAATGACGGCGATAGACAAATATACTGATATACGAAACAGTACGTACTTAATCGATTATCACGGTCTTTCCCTGAGGTGTCAAGTCGGGTGCTCTACCGACGTATTAACGTAGCTGCGGTTTCACTGGCGTGTAATCTTATCCGCTCTTGCCTGTCGATACTTCCGGCTTGCATTATTATTTGCTTCGCAGTTAAAATATTTTCTGGACCATATTTTGTATAGTGATTACTCCGCTCCTAAAATTTATAGCATTATATTATTAGTGAGACTACAAAATACATTTTTAAACTAACTTGTAGTTCCAGAGATCAGCGGGTTGAAGCATTCTCTAGAGCTTCATAATATTATAATTCATAACCTATGAAATTGCCGTTTTGTATGAAAAAATTTAAACGATTTTTTTTCATGTATTTTTTATTTGTATTAATCGAAGTAATCACCCATGCAATCAATGCACCTTTGCCAACGCAGTTGCAGTTTATTGATGCTCTTTTTAAAGAAATCAGCTGGACGGGAGGCAACAAATTCTTCAAAGGCATTTTGTACTGCCTCTCGGGTATTGAATTTTATTCCTGCCAAGGAGTTATCCAAATTCTGGAAAAAGTAGTAGTCTGTAGGCGCAAGCTCTGGTGAGTAGGGCGGATGACGGAGAACTTCCAACCTCAGTTCTTGCAACTTGGAGACCGTCTGTTGTGCAGTATGAGGTCGCGCGTTGTCGTGCAGGAGCAGCGGAGACGATCGATTGACCAATACTGGTTGGAGATGTGCCAGCTTCTCCATCATTGTGTTCAGTTCTTCACAGTACACATCTGTAGTAATGCTCACCCCGTTTGGTAAGAAGCTGTGATGAATCACACCGGCGCTAGACCACCAAACAGTGACCATAATTTTTCTAGGGATAAGTTTTCGTTTAGGGCATTGTTTAGGTGCTGAACCAGGATCCAACCAACTTGCTGAGCGCTTGCGGTTATCAAACAGAATTTATTTTAATCGCAGGTAACAATGCGGTTCAAAATCCCTTCATTTGTGTGTCTGTTGAGCAGTGCAAGGCACGTCTCGACGCGTACTTCGCGCTGGCGATCATTGAGTTCGTGGGGCACCCATTTGTCAAGCTTTTTTACCTTGCCAATTTGACGCAAATGGACCAATATTGTTTTGACGCTAACGTCGAAAGCTGCTGCTAATTCAGTCGTAGATTGTGTATTATCAGCTTCCACAATCGCCTTTAATTCCTCATTGTCGACCAAAGTCTTCGGACGACCGCGAGGTTCATTTTTCAGGTCGAAATTCCCAGAACGGAAGCGAGCATACCAATAACAGGTGGTGCGTTGGTTTGTAGTGTTAGCTCCGTAAACGTCGTTGATGTTGCGTGCCGCTTGTGCCGCGTTGCTGCCACGACGGTACTTATATTCCATAATTACTCGAATTTTTAACGTAACCATGATGACAAAAAAGATTGTAATGCGATGAAAATGTAACACTAATCAATAAACAAATGACCACTTTTGGAAAAAGAATTCCATGTTTTTAAAATAAAATTAATTTGAAATTATTATTCTTAGCCAAACAAAAATTATTTTGATTTGAAATGGCCAGTACTGCAGAACGGCAATTTCATAGGTAAAAAGACCTATTATAAATATAAATGTTCAACCCAGACCACATTGTAAAAGTAAAGTTGGTCCTATAAAAACAATCAGTGAAAGCTAATTTACTTTGCAATTATTATCTCAAAAGTAATTCCAGAATCAGTTTTTAATACCAACAAACACACATATTTGGTATTTAATTAAACCTCTTATAGCTGGATTACTTAGGTAAATTTATTTTGTTTTATTTATAATGTCTCTCTCTGTAAATATATTTTCCATGCAATAAGCTAGTCATACTTGATAATATCGGTCTTTTTTTTCAACTTTTCACCCCCATGAGAATTATACTATATTATTCAGCGAGTTCCTGCGGTGAGTGCCTGTGGGGAGGACCGGCGTGCTCTATCTGCTGCAATCAGCCAGACCTGCCGACTACGACCTTACTATCTCAACCAAGGATCTCTTAAGGACCATTTTCGTTTCTGATGTAGATATTTTTGTGTTTGAAGCTTTCAGAATATTAACATTATTTGAATAACATTATTCACATTTTTGCTCAATCATAACCTATTTACGTAGTTCTGTTCATTATATCTACAATAAAATATAAATGAAGTTTAGTGGTTTGTGAACTAAATTTACATTATATTAAAATATTATGGCTTACATATAATTAAGCGTGTTTTTAGTTTTTTTAATATAAAGTTCTGACTTAAACGATTGAAAATAAATACTGTATAATACATAATATTGATAACATAGTCAAATGTGGATAATTTCAAGAAGCTACGAATAAATTACAGCAACCATCAATTTTTTTTTCTTTATTTGTAAATGGCGTTTGGTCATGTATTGACCATGTCACCCCAATGGTTACCAACAAAATAAAATAAGTAATAACTACCCTGTACAGCATTCTTGCTTCCTTGGATGTCGGGAAAGCAAGAATGACATTACATAATCCCACAGATCGTAATGTGTCAATGATCTAATTAGGTATCAAAAAGAAGCGTATGATGATTGAAATAAAAAAGTCGAGGCATCCATAAGGACTGCCGATAGAAGTGAAAACTCAAAACAATGAAATAAATGTGCTCTCTTTTGAATTTTCATATTAATTATAGTGTGAACGACAACATTTCAATTTCAGAATTTGTTTATTGAAAATCAACATTATTAGTGCGGTTTTCGTATCTATTGACACTTGGAGCAATAATTATATACAATTTTATAAAATCTATTAATCAATCAAACGTATGATGAGCTGCAAAATATTAATGTTACATGTATAAATGCCCCTATACTACACGAACACGACGCTAGTCCGTACGTGCTTACAAAGCATGTCATAACGCGATATAATAAATTTATCTCCTGACAATAATACCGTTCAACGCGCCTAAAGGATGTTTTGACTCCAAAAATGTGTTTGATTCCTCTAATTTCGAGGAGACTAGTAAAAATATTATGTTTACAGTTACTCAAGAAACATGTGGGATGAAACTATGGTGATATAGTTTATAGACAAGCAAAAATATTAACAGCGAATAGTATTCGAAGCGCGAATAATGAATCTAAAAATATAAATTGAAATATGGAATTTCATTATTATTTCTTATATCATAGGAGGCAAACGAACAGGTGGCTCATCTGATATTAAGTGATCACCACCGTCCATAGACGCTTGAAACACCAGAGGGGTCGCAAGTGCGTTGCCAGCCTGTGTTTGGGAGAAGAGGGAGTGGGGAAGTGGGCAGGGGGAGGGGAGTTGGGTATCCGGCGCTCTCACTGACCGAACGAAACGCAACAATGCAAGCACTGTTACTTCACGTCGGTTTTCTGTTTGAGGGTGGTACTACCCCGGACGAGCTGAAACCAATAATAGCTTCAGCGTGGTTCTGCTACCTACAAAACACTGATTACACCAGTATGGCCTAATAGTAGATAGTTTATCAAATTCTTACTCGATTTCCTATAGATATAACTTTCTCAAATATCATAACAGCTAGGAGTATGTTTGATAAACTCACCGAGCTAATAAAATTAATAATATCTCGCTTCCAACTATTAATAACATCATTCCAACGAAACAGAATAATTTAATCTCAGTAATAGGATAAGTTTTTATACAACAAAATTGATTAGAGTCAAATTGTTAATAATAAAGTTCGGGAATGAATGATCCGTAATATAATTTATGAATATATATATATATATATACTTACCTAAAATTCAATATAAGTAACTTATATAAACAATTATTCTGTAGATAACATCTATTTCGCTTTTTCCAGAACAATCTCGAAGGTATTCTTTATCGACTCTACGAACGCGACAGCCGGGCGGTAATGGCGCCGAGCTGTAATTAAAAATGGCCGCCAATTTACATCAAAGAATTGACTTCAATAGCCTTAGTTAAGATTTACCGAAAGAAGTTAACAAATTTCGTCTTTTAAACTAACTTTTAAACATTCTTTAAGAGTTTAAGAATTGATGCTAAAATGATTTTGTAATCAGGTACATGCATACGAACTCATTATGTCATTAAGAAATCATAATATAGTTTTTTTATTTATTTTATTGTAGCACGGCAACATGACTGCACTATGCCTGATGGTAAGCACAGTACAATCCAAAAACAACGGCGACCACCGAGTGACACACTATCCATCGCCGGTCAACGCTGTCATGCCGGCCTGCGAAAAGCTGGATATGCACAGGCTGATACCGAAACGCGACCCGCAGAAGCGAATCACATGACGGGCTTTTTCGCCATATACATGTTGGTTGCGACCTAGTCAGGCTGTAAAACCCTACCACCTCGCTTTCGCCATTTCCTCGTTCGTTATTCAGCAGGGTGCACCACGTTCAGGTGAGGTTGGCTTGGTAGTCCCAAGTCTTATGATTTTATTCGACACCCCTTACACCCCAATAAGAATACATAGTTCAATTAATAAGTTTCTTTTTTAAACAAGTGCTAATTTATTGTACTCTTGCGGTTAATAAACTTACTTGGTGGGTATTCAATACTTGTATCCAAGAGATAAATAAATCGAATATTCTCTTGTTCATAATTTCGATTCTACACCAGACAGCTCGACCTTATGTGGATTGATCTAGCTGTCACCAGAGAAACTACCAAACTTATTTCAGGATTATATGACAAAATTAAACTAAGTTAACTCGACATACGTGAACCTTTATCATAACCAGTAAAAGGGGCCTACATCACGTACGCACGTATCTCATAAAAAGTGTCAGCACATAAAAATAACCTGATTATTGACCCGTAAATTTACGTGTTACATATATCTACATAATTTTTTTTACGTATTCACACGTAAAAGTAAATAAATATGGTATCACTTCGACGAATAGTAGCGAAGGTAACTGCCCAAGGGAATTGTCTAACACGGTGCGTATAACAGAGGAGAAAACAAAAGTTTTATTAGTAATATAATATAAGGTATCCAATCCAGACAGAATCATAACTTATTTAGGGATTTATCGACTACAAGACGAAACTTTATGGCTAATAAAATAGTGATCCGTAGATCTGTATTTATATGTAAAATTAGATGCAATAAACGTCACTGTGAATAGCTAACTGAATCGTACAGTGAAATCGTCTACGTCAGGGATTTAGCTAATATTTCCTGTTAGATCCCCCAAGGAACCGTAACAGCATCCATCGCCAAATAAATTAGCCAATAAAAACAAATTGGAACAAATAAATTTCCCATTAAGTTTTTTTCTATTTGCCCTAAATTCGGAGCTTTGTAAATATTCGAAGTTTTACTTTTGAAAATGTTATTATCATGGTTTATTTCGAATTTACAGTAAGGAATAACATTTTGTAAACAAATCCTTTAAATTAATTGAGAAGAGGACATGTTTATGGCAAAAGACGAAAAGGAAAGTTTGTAGAAGCATTACGCTGAAAACTGATAGCATAAATCTATTTTACGGTGTCGTGGTTCGAATCTTAGTAACTTCTGCTTTACTTTTATAGTTATTTAGTTCATGATCCTCGGACTCGACTGTAATGTGGACATCCACATTGGAACATTCCAGTAATGTTGTGTAATGTTCCAGTGGATCCGAGAATGGTTTACATTCACAATTGGAACCGGTAAGTGACGCTGCGGTTGAATTTTAGATATTTTATTTTATTATCAAGGCAGGACTTCCGCCCGACCCACTAGTTTACGTATAGAATGTAATTAATAACAACAATTATGATTGATTTCATTTATTAATGTTCTACCGAAATATTTATTTTACGTCAAAAAGAGTAAAGATACCCTAGAAAGTCGCGAGTAAGTTTAATATCTTGTTACATAATTTTTTTGATCATACATAATTTATATTAATATTTAATTATAGAAAAAGTGTGTGTGTGTACTTATGTGTACAAGCGTTACAAGTTATACTTCCCCGGCGTAAAAAGATAAAAATCTTTTCAAAATTTTTATTTTTCGCCTTATTCTACGTTTGTAGAAAAAATGAGACTAACAATAGAAAATGTTGGCTATAGCTAACTTCAGGGTGTCGGTTTTTCGTGACGGTACGCGCGCGCATGGTAATAACTTCAGGGTCACGATTTTTCGTGACGGTGTGCGCACGAATCGTAATAACTTCAGGGTGTCGGTTTTTCGTGACGGAGTGTGCGCGTGTCGTAAAAATTTATTCTCATCATTTATCCCTAACGCGCCAAAAGTAGTATAACTTCAAAAATCGATTAATATTTAGTTAGGTAAATAAAAAATTTGAGGTGGGTTATAATTGAATATGCTATATTTATTTATAGCTTTCATTACGAGAGAGAGAGAGATATATATATATATATGATGAGTTTTGGGAAAAATAACACACGATTGTAGCAAAATAAATAGATTTAATACGAGCACAATGACACAATATGAAGTAATGAACATAAAAGGAAGTGACATCTACATTGATTGGTAAAGCGAAAGCAAAAATGATTAATACACATTAAAATATTATATCTAAGTATTCACAACACACACAATATTATATTCGACATTCACTCTTACCTTCTTCTCGATGTTTAAAGTTAGGAAAATAATAATAATAACGCAATACCTACTGGATTAGAATATTGACGATTATATTATTAAGTACTTGTATCGGTTATCGTAATTGATTACGATTTCTATGGATTTCGATTTAGAACTATTTGTTACAAGCTTATTTGTTGATATATTATATACAGAGTGTTCTGTCACAAACAAGAAAGCCTTGTTTGTGTACGCTATTTTAATAATAATAATGAGTAACCGAGTAGGTAATAAGAATACAAGTAAAATAATATATGAACTTTGGAATAACTTAATACATTGATAAAAGACGGAGTAACGTTGCCAGAGTTAGAAACTGAAATTTTAATCAAAGATAACATTTCAAATTACCTACAGGTATTAATTTTGATAATAACTTATGCCGTCTTTGAATATTTTATCTGATATTCAGACTGATAGACAGTAGACTGGTTATAACTGAGTCTATAAATAGTTCCTTAGTTAAGGATCATTTATAAAGGACTATGAACACTTAGGTATGTCGTTGACATTAGAATCAATGTACAAAATTCATAGTTTATAATTTTTTTTTTTTTTTCGAACTGACTATGCTATTGACCTGGCAAGGTCTTTACAGCTTCACCGGACTACTAAGGCGAGCGCTTAAGGCACTCAGCCGATTTTTGTTTTGGGTAACATACACAAGGGTGCACGCACACCTCGGCTTGGGCTGTTACCGAAAAAGACGCGTCTGTCCTAGCTAAACTATACTAAGCTATTCATACATATATGCATTTGTGAATTATGCAATGAAAATTGCATGATTCACCAATGAATACGTGTATATCGGATTTGAAACGAACTAAACTATTCGATTCAGTTCGATTGAGGGAAAAAAAGTAAACCCTCCAACAATGTGTATGTATGTGTGTTAGAGAGATAATCTCATATGTGTGTTCAAGTGATGTAGGTGAGTCACTGTATCGCGAAAATAATATCGAGAGGGCTCCGCGCGGGGACGACCTAGGCTCAAGATATTATTGAGAACCGCGGAGTGTGCGGGAGCTAATAGGGATCGATTACAAAAGCGTGGGCGCAACACGCATTTTATAAGATTGAATTTAAATTTACTAACGGTGTCGGCACCGAAGTCTAAAAATAGACATAACAACAATTATTATTATTATTGAACGGTTATTTTAGGGGAAGATAGACGTAAATACGCGATTTACTCTATCTTATTTGAGTTATTTATTTTTTTACGGCTGCGCGCGCGAGCCAGCCGTTGTAGAGTAGCCGCGATGGCTGGAAACCTATGGATTGCCGTGACGGCACCTAGTAGAGGATTACGAGCGCACACTTCGTACGCCGAGATCTCCGAGATCTCGTGGAAGATGAGTAATTGAGCTGTGTAGTCAATACTCGATAGGGAAAAGGAGTATGCGGGGTCATCCTGTGAAGGATTAGCCGCCGGAGGTTTGGGAGTGTGCTGGGACGCGGGTTTAGGAGCCCACGGAGCCTGAGGGGCCCGGTAGGGGCGGGGGGGCGCAATAGTCGCGGGTACGGACGCTGCCGGTGCACGAGACGTGCCCGGCAGGTTCGGGAAGGCCTCTCGAGACATGAGAGGCGGAGGTCGAGGACGGGCGGGGGCGGCGGCCGTCTTAGACGGCGACGCCTGCCTGGGGTATCGAGGGCGCTTTGTGCGCGGGGCGCGGGGACATCCGCGATAATTCGCGGTATGGCCCACGCCGCGGCACAGAACACAACTCGGAGGGTCGGAGGCGTCTTTCGTGCGAGGACACTCCCTAGTGGAGTGGTCGCCGAGGCACTTAACGCACCTGGGTTTCAGGCGACAGTTTCGTGCGGAGTGTCCGTACACCTGGCAGTTGTGACACTGCGAGGGCACAGACGTTTTGCGCGGCGGCTCGACTATGACGCCGGAGAGGCCGCAAAGGGATGTAAGATTAAAAATCGCTTTCCCCTGAGGGGTGCGATCGAGGACAACGAGAACCATATCATATGGTTGTCGGGTGCGCGGAGAGCGCATACGATGAACCTCGCAAACAGGAATCTTCTGTTCCTTGAGGTCGTCTGAAATGTCGTCAGTCGGGAGTTCTGAGGGGACTCTACGGATCACAACCCGTAGTTTACGCTCCTCTTCGAGAGAGTGCGTGAAATAGCCCCACTGGTTGTCCCGAAGGAAACGAGTGAGATTGCGATGGGCGGTGGACGTGGCTAAATCTCAACCCAAGACGCTTTGTCTTGGATCGTAACGGGGGGCGGTGGGCGGGGCTTCTTGCCCGAAACTGCGGAACCCGCAGCCGCGGGCGAGTTGGGTCTAGAGGGCGCTGGTGTCGCCTTTGGCACTTTCGCGCCATCGACGTTTGCGATCTTTTTAGAGGGCGATTTGTCCTCCGGATCGGAAGGTGATTTCGGGCGCTTCTTGTTCTTGCGCGGTTTGCGGTGCGTGACGGTGGTGAAGCCATCGTCTGCAGCAGGGGCTTGCTCAGCCTGAGGGGCTTGCTCGGCAGGGGGATCCTGCTGAGCAGGAGGGTCTTGCTCCATGTCGGAGCCGGGGTCGGAGTCGGAGTCGGTGTCATCGCTATCGCGATCGTCCGGGATTGTGAAGTTGTTTGAGGCTTCGATCTTGGCGTAGATCGAGGGAGCGGGTTTCGAGGAATGAGGGAGCTCGGTGCGACGCTTTGCAGCGTACGCATCGTAGTCGTCTACGAGACGAGGACAGATAGCGGCTATGAAGCTAGGCTATGAAGGAGGCTAATGAGCTCAGTCTCTAAGAGACTGATCTCTTGTTCAGCGGCCATACCGGGGCCTGAGGAGGGGAGTGTGGCGGGAGAGGACATGTGAAACCTCCCTGCCAGAGGGGCAGGGGGGCGCGCCTTACTGAATTTAACGGACTATCCCGAGTCCGGATCAAAGGGAGCTGTGGGCGATGTGCAATGCCTCACAGGGGACCTACAATGCCTAGGGGGAAGCCCTAACACTTCTTTCTTGAACGCCTTACGGAGACTCGACGCGTACTGAAAAGTACGATTTCATGCACTGAAAAGTGCGGTTTACAGGCGCACCGAAAAGTGCACTCTTTGTCACTCCGAAAAGTAACAAAGCCCGGCCTTGCGGCCGCCTATACGATTGACGTGGATTGACACTCGAACGAACGATTGACACCATGTTCTAGAAACAAAATAATAACAAAGCAAAAGAAAGCAAAATAAATTAAAAAACTTACTCAGCTTCTCTGCCTCGCGTCGGACCTGTGAACAGCACACGGAACACAAAGAAAACACAGAGAAATAGCAGTGAGATGCGTAAGCAAAAATAAAAATTCTTACTCAACACGTCGAACGAAAAAAGTTTCGAAAAAAACACGGAGCGCACGTGCGTACGCCACCGCGTCCTGATCGGAACTCCAGTTTATAATATACTTATTAAAAAACTTTATATACATATTGTAACACGATATATTTCTGAACGCACCATAGATCGCGTGATATCCCGAGCAGCCAATTAGCGACGTCCGTGGCAACTCACGGTACTCGGAATGACGTTGCATTCTCTGTGATCCGTCGTCTTTGATATTCGTCTGTCGTATTTGTTATACACGATATAATTTCTTGCTGGTGTTTTCATTGTAATTGTGTTGAACGCGTGTTATCGGTGAAAATAAAATATAAACACACTTCGGTCAACAATAACTAGATAAAGGGTCGGCGTGAAAAATACGTCTCGGTAAATAAGAGCTCACTTGAAATGTGTGCTCTTATTTTGTTTAGTTGGTTGAAACACAGACAATGTAAACCCGTTTCACATGCCGTAGTGTATTCAAAAGATGCAAAAATAATACCCGAAAAAGCAGTTTAACGGCCGGAGTATCTTACTTTCGCTAAATACATGTTGAATAAGTTATGTTTTAAGCTTTAAACTTACAAATAATATCAAATTTTGAACAAAATTACCGATTTTAAACCTGCGATACAAATGTTTGGCGTCGTCACGCACAAACACGCACAATAACGGGAAAACGTACTTTATTCATTACGTGTTAAGGTTGTATTCACACTAAATGTTGCTTATGTTGTCTTTTCATTTGTGAGGGGAGTAATTTATTGCTTTGCTCGTTTTATCGTAAGTATTAGATAATATTTTGAACATTCATGACTTTATTACTAGGTGCCATGGTTGTAATTAGGTTGAACTTAAAACTGTTTTAAAACTTTTTTCTCCCTTTCTTAGTAAACAAATAGCTACACATAAGTATATATTTACGCGGACACTTTTTAGCATCGATTTTGTACATGACCCTTTATCTAGTTATTGTTGATCAAACTAAATACACGCTAAAATATATATTTTACGTCATAGGAGGTAAACGAACAGGTGGGTCACCCGATGTTAAGTGATCACCACTGTTCATAGACACTAACAACACCAGGGGAGTAAGTGCGTTGCCAGCCTTTGGAGGGAAGGTGAAGGAGGGGGAGTGGAGAGGGGCTGGGAGGTGGGGTTCCGGTGCTCTCACTGACCGAACGAAACGCAACAATGCAAACACTGTTACTTCACGTCGGTTTTCTATGAGACGGTAGTACTCCGGGCGAGCCGACCCATTCATGCTGAAACCGGTAATAGCTTCAGCGTGGCCTTAACACCTATAAAACTATATTTATATAGAACTAAAACTTACTTACACGTTAATCTTCAGTGAATATTTTTATTTTATTAACGTATTCTCACCATAGTAAGATTACAGCGAATTACGTGGCTGTTGCATCTAGCAAACATCAAAAAAGTATTCTTTACCACGTTTTTAATAATACGCTTTCTTGCACGTATATTCGGTTGGAAACTTTTAATGAATATATCTATATATTTATTTAGTGTACGTAACCAAGTTTCTGGTGAGGCTTAATATTTAGGGCATAACTTAGGATTGAATGACAATATGAACATAAAGAGGAAAATAGAGTTTGTTGAGAATTTTTACAACACATAACTGAATAAAATAAAATAAAAATACCGTTACTAATTTCGTATATCGTGTTCTTAAAACGAAATATACAATAATTTAACTATAAAATATAGAATAATTTAACTAAAACTCATAAAGATTTAAACCATCATACAAATTTCTAAACTCTTATAGATTGTCATAAAAACTTGGGATTGTGAATTTTAAGAGCTATGAAAGTACATGTGTGATTTGAAACGATAAACTTTGGACGCACGGAACCAGTAATAGATGCATTGATAGTTCAATTTTTATACATACATTTTTTTTTATATCCTAGTTCGTTTTAAAAACATAGTAGGTACAATAAAGAGAACATATATCAATAAATATATTTTTTAATAACGTCGCTCCTGAAACTATTTTACAAAATGTTCGATAGTTATATTAAACTGGGTACTCGCCCCGACATCACACTAGCGAAGAATATGAGATCAAACCTTTTATTTACAATGCGGCCATGTAATGAAATAAAATGATAATTGAACTGTCTTCTGTCTCACTTGCTCACTCAATTATTTATATAGAGATTTTTTAAACCAAATTCTTCACTTTTCCGTGCGATTTTTTCAAACATTTTCTTTCAGACAACCCTTGTCGACACAATCAAATATAATAAAAATTGAGTTAGCCAAACAGATGCAACAGTTGGTGATACGCTTACATATATTTGGTAATTGAATTTTTATTTATATAGCAGAAGAAGATATTATGATAATGTTCTTTACCATCTTCGTATTTTATAAATCAATTTTATGTCATGAACTCTAAATACTAGAGTCAGATACAGTAAAACAACAAAGCCTTTCCAATGTTCGAGGAGACTTTCATCTCTTCGTGTCACAGACATTCTCGTTACTCCAAAGTCAAATGGCAAACTTGGTAGTTGGTACCAATATGGAGAAACGTGCAGATTAATGTATACACGCGTGTGAAAGGACGGTTATATAATTTCGTATTTATAGTATTTTTATTTCACAGTTATACAATATTCAGTGATACATAAGGACTTTTGTAAATTTCATTTTTCTATTTTGTTTGGTTAAAACAGATTTTTTTTGAGATTATATCGTATTAATTTGAAAATCGCTTCTTTTAAATCTCTTGTTATCGACTATAGTGTAAACAATAAATAAAGAATATAAGATAAAGTTTCTATCCATGTCTATCTGAGCACTTAGTTTTTTAAAACTTCTCGACGAATTTTCATACGGGTTTCACTGTCAATTTGTTACGGAAGTTTTAAAAAAGTAGAGAAAAGTCGATGTATTATTTAAATATTCTTCGGTTGGTTATATTGTGCTACGGAATTGTATATCTTTAAAATGCCTACAGAAGAATCATTGCTGGAATAGTCTATAGAAAGTATATAAAAGTCTAAATATATTATAAACAAAACGTATAGAATATTTTTCGGTCGCTTACATTGCTAACGTTAACTGAACATTCTGAAATGGGACATGTCTATCTCCTAACGATAACAATTATCGGTACACATTTTTATATTTTTATAGTATTGAAAAAAAATGGGTTATTTGAGAAGCTATTTCGAGCAATATAGTGCATCACACAGTACAATATAGTACAATCTTTATGCTATCAGGTATGTTAGTAGCTTTGGATTTTACATCAAAAAAGTTTGTATACTATATATTATTTCAACGAATATCAATATTCAAACATAAATACACTGAGACAAAAGAGTTAGTACATCTGAGGTGGCCTATGTTTCTGGATCATTTTCCTCTTTTATTGTTTAGTAGATATCGACGATAATTAGTGTAGTCAATTTTTTTTTTGGAAAAAGTTCGTTTATTTGTCCTTAACATTTGAACATAATTAATGAATTATAGTTGAATTTCGACCACTAGTATTTAAAATTACGCGCAATAATGAAAAGTTGTATTTGTCGAGACTTATCAAGCTTCTGTAGTATTGATTATGAAAATCAGGAGAACCAGAGAGAACAAGAACCAGAAGAAATCATTCGTATATGTAAACTTTGTAAGTAAAATTTAAATTCTCCAGTATATTCCTAAGACACATAACAAAGTTGGTGTTGTTAGTGTATAATGTACCTACTATAATATATTTCAAAGTGTAGTTCTTCCTTTCTGAACTTTCGTCAAAATTTCCCAAGTAAATATATTAATTACTGTCACAAATGAGCTTCCGCGAGTTTAATTACTCGTCGCACAGATTCGCGGTAAACTCATCGTACGAAGTTTAATTATGTTTTGTTATTAACGCCATTGAGACAACACTGCTCATACAAAAACATTCTGTCCTAATGAAAACGTCGTAGACCTTCATAGCATCTAAAACGAAGATAAAGTGGCAATTTATCCCATTTCTCTATATTACGAATGTACGTAATTCGACCTTTGCGACAAACAGAAAAAGTTGCGTAGATTTGTATTAGAAAAATGAATGCGTGTAACCGTCACACACGATTAGAGTAAACTTCTTTGGCGTTATATGATAGTAATCTGTTCGCACTTTTCTATATTTTATTTACTTTATAACAAAGAGCTGCTAATAATATTTCCTGTGTTACTTAAATTCCGAATTAGCTGATAGATGGCACTGTAAATAATAAAGCTTTGATTTAATTCGTTACTTACTTACATTGAAACCAGATGGCAGCACGGTCGCGCGCCCATATATACATAATTAATTCTATAGTGTGGTTTTTATTATTATTCAACTTAATATCTATATTTATTTATTTTCAAAATATTTCGAGTGTATTGTTTATAAACTATTTATTGACAAAATCAATAATATTTAAAAACCAGATGGTACAGAAACGTGACGCCATATTGCCATAACGGACTTCCGTTACATTGTCGTCCAGTTACCTCCAGGTCGCGCCTAAAGAAGTTTTACTTCAAAAAGTCAAGAGTTGTTCAGATTTCTTTAAGTTATACGATACAAGTTTTTGTTCACAGCTTCACTCACCTTAAACGTGATTTGTCCATTGGGGACAGTTCATTTTGTTTAAATAAAAGGCTCCATGTCCTTCTTTGTAGCGCTGATGACGTGTAAACAAAATTTCCTAATAATCAGTTGATTATATAAGCCCTGACAGCGTAACAAACGTACACGTACATTATAATTTAACAGTTGTAATATTAGTTAAGATTTGAATGATGTTTTACTTACATTGAAGGTAATGGCAGTTTCATGTCAAATTACTTTTCCTATTATTTTATTCGTAAGAAAGTATATGCGTAGATATTACCAATATCCAACTTTAAATCTATCGATACATAAAAATATATAGGCAAAAATTGTAACCAAAACAATTTCAGTTGTAATGACATATGTAAATATAATAAATACTTTAATTACTGTCATATTATGTAAATATACGTTCGCGGGTACAATTCCTCGCTCCCAGATTCGTGGCAGATTCAACGTACAAAGTTTCATTATATGTCCCAACTTTTGCTATTCAAACAACAAGGCACATTTTGTCAAAATTGTTATATGTCTTCGTATCAAGAGATGTAAATGAAAAAGTCTCTCCTATTTTTATTCTCGTACTTTATTACCTCAGAATTATATAAAAAACCATGACGATGTTTCCATAATTAAATTTTTAGAAACATTACAAAATTCGAATCCATGTTTTCTCTCGTGACGTCATATCTGACTAACATTAGATCATAACCGTTTCAAATTTCGTATTTCTAAGAATCTTTTTGAAGTGAAACTTCTTTAGGCGCGTGAGGGTAAAAAATTTACAGATGTAACGTCACGCAGGTATGCAACGGACGTGACGTCATTTTCAGTAAACGCAGATTTTTCATCTATTTTTCAAGTCTCGGAAATCTTAAGTTTTAGATTTGTATAAATATAAACAAGACTTATAAATTAGTTCGCCAAAGAAGTTTCACTTCTGACATGTGTACTTTGTACGCATGCACTTTTTTTTTATTTTCACTGGGTAAAGACTATGAAAACAACTTTATGCCTTTCCTCCTGTGTAGTGTATATTACGAATGTTGATAAAGGTTGCCTTGACAAAGGTTCGTCGTTTATGTCACAGATTAATGCGGTTACTCTGCGAAGCGGAATATAGAAGCCACATGTGTCGTGCCACCCTACCGGATACATATTGGATAATTCAATTTTACCGTAAAATTTTGACGTGCTATATCGTGGCGGTGCGGTGTTTGAAAATTAACACCGGGTCGATGATTATAAAATTATTAACATTAATAATATTAAATTCATTGTTTATTATATTTCTTGAAGTGAACAGTTGTATAGTCGCGGTGACCGATTCTTTAGCAGGGGAAACACTTATCACCGATGACTTCAACATAATTGTGACATATTGAGTTTGCACCAGACTAACAACGCGTAGAATAGCAGCGCCTGTGTACATTGATACTTTGTATCGGGCTTGTACAGCCCATTAAATTTAAATAACTAATAAACTCTATAAAAATGTATATAGTTATTACCCGGAGTGTTAAAAGATGTAAAAACCAAACTGATGTTAATAATTTCAATTTAAATATTATAAAGTTTAAATAGTTCAGACTATAATGGTTTTAATTTTTTTTAAGGAACACAGTTGTAGTCCTTATCACTTTTTTAAATGCTTCGTACTCCTTATTCTGGGGACTTTGTTAATGTCAAAGTGTGAATCTTACTATGTGCTGAGCAGTAGTGGTTTGTGCCTTTCAGTCACGGTAAAATACAATCCTAAGATATACGTTACAGTTCGAGTGTTCGATTTTGATAGCAAAAGCAAATTTAAGTATCGTGCATATAAAGAATATTCTGGAAAAGTTGATTTCTTATAATAATTATAATATTATGTCGCACATTCTTCATTTAGCATTATTTCTATGTTATAATGATTATATAACTAACGGGCCCGGCGGACGTTGTTCTTGACAAATTTTATAGCTAAACCTACCTCTCGAATCACTTTATTAACCTGTGAAAATCGCATAGAAATCCGTTCAGAAGTTTATCGTGCACAGACAGACAGACGTGGCAGAGCACTTTATGTTATAATATGTGGTAATAGTGATAAATAGTACCACTCTCAAAAAATTTTCATCTTATGCAAATACCCTATTGGCAGGGTTTTAGTGATGTCTGGAGATGACATCTTTCTCTGTGCACCCACTAAAACAATTGTAATTTCTACGTATTATGAAAATATGTACCTACTTTCAAAAGATAACCCCGATCGAGCTTTTTGCCGGTTCTTCTTAATGACTGGGTTGTTTTCCGAACCCGTGATAATTGCAACATTCATAAGCGCGTCTTAGGGCTTAGTTGAATAAAATGGTTTTGGTTTTGAAGCTGAAACAGTAAGTCCTACCTATACCGAATCAGAATGTCTTATGTTTGCTCTCCGTGCAGAAGGAATTTACATATCTTCTATAATATAATAAAATTGTATCAGGGCCAAATCTGTACAGTAAATATTTTTTGAAAATTTTGATCGGGGTAGTCTTTGTTATCGATATAGAAGCCAAAAATAACCCTTTTAAAATTTTTGTCTGTCTGTCTGTCCCTGTGAACGCGCATCACTCTGAAAGTACTGAACCGATTTTGACGAAACATGGCACAGTGATAACTAATGTTACGAGATTACATTTAGGATATTTTTTGTCTCATAAAACGCAAGTGATTCTCCAGGATCTGCCTGTTTGTCTGTCCCTTTAAACACGTATCACTCTGAAAGTACTGAACCAATTTAGACGAAATTTGGCACAGTGATAACTAATATTACAAGCTTACATTTCATAAAACGCAAGGGATTCTCCAGGATCACGGACGAAAGTAAAAAAAATGTAGTTCATGATATTCTTGACGAATTTTGGTAAGTTTTCTTTGTGCTATATATAACAGACAGCTTATATAAAAAATTAAGCTATATTTCCCTATGCTACTTAAAAAAAAATACCAAAAAAAATTCTATAAATGTTTCATATGTGGTCGGTAATTACGCACAGAAATGTCATGTAGCCGTAGCTCAGTTATAACGTACTGGACTTTATATGTTTCGCCGGAG